>CM032232.1:71680000-71907500 GCA_019009955.1 Riptortus pedestris | reverse complement strand
CGGGGGCGTTGGCAAATTGAAAGATGGGACCCGACAGGCTGCCCAAGAAGATGCTGTAATACTCACACAAGAAGAAAGCAGGAATAGTCTTAGCCCCACACGCAAGTTACCTATCTGGAAGGAGGAGAATTAGCGGAGGTTGGACATTGAAGAATCCTTGCTTGGAGTCGCCAGAAATGGTAGTAATTATGTCGAGAGCACAGTTGGGCATTAGTTAACTAATTTTTAGTTAGCTAAGGCTAAACTAAACAGCTAATTAGTTGCATAATTAACTGCGATAAAAATGCAGTTCATTTAGTTATTAACTGTTGATACATAGCTGATTTGTACAACTAAATTAACTGTTAGTTGCCATGAACAACTAATTTTTTTTAATCTATAAAAATTAGCTGTCAGGACAACTAAAACTAATTAACTTTAGCTTTAGCTGCCAAACAATAGCTAACAGCTAATTATTTCCTTATTTGTGCGTTTTGACCTTTGGAACCTTATTAGAGTTGTGAGTAATATTTATTTGTGCGATCTCCATGCTATATAATCCTATTTTTTGTTTACCTCTCCTTAGAAAATTCATTCAATTTTTACGATAAGGGAAAGATTTATGCAGTACGAGATGGAGTCAGCAATGGAATGTGAAGGTGGTTCCTGTAACTCTGTTTGTTCAAATATTTCTTTCTCTTCAAAACTTGATGCAGCTGATAGTGAAAACGTTCTATTTGCTACAAGTGAAATCAAGCCAACATTGACTATTTTAGATGGTAAGTTTTATCAATTAATCCAAAGTAAATCTACAAACGATAAATACACCGCCGCTTGTCAAATATGTAAAATGGAAAATAAAGGAACTAGACAATCAACAAACAATTTTATATCGCATATTGAAACGAAAACATGGCGAAGAAACCTTTAAAGATTACAAAAATCATTTGGAAGAAGAAAAACGGAGGCGTGATGTAAAAAAAGTAAATAAGTCTAGTAGACAGGGACGAGAAATATGACTTCTTCAAAAAAATAAATGACCTGTCTCAACACGATTTCGAAGTAAAAATGTCCAAATTTATAGTTCACTCAATGATACCCTTTTCGAGCCATGAAGACAAATATTTAAAAGAAATCATGGATGATCTTGGCATAGGAGACATTGGACTTCGACTTGCTTCTCGGCGATCTGTTGTAAGAAAAGTAGAAGAGCTATATAATGAAAACAACTATAATATTAAGGACCAACTGAAAAACGTCGATTATGTTTGTACGTCTGCCGACATATGGTCAGGGAGACGAAGAAGTTTCTTTGGGGTTACTGCCCATTGGATAGATGACAATTATCAAAGAAAATCCGCGGCTTTAGCGGTGTAAACGATTTTCGAAAAACCCACTCCTACGACAGAATTGCCTCCCTATTACAAAATATCCATTTGAGTTTTGGTTTAACTTGCTCAAAGATAAAGGGCTACGATTACAGATAATGCTTCGAATTTTGTAAAAGGCGTTCAAAACTTTTGGTATAAACAAAAATGTTATAGAAATAAGTGCTGAAAATGAAACCGTGCCCTTTTCCTTGATAATGTTGAGGAAAATGACTTTGCACAGAGCTCAACAGACTCTGAGGATGATGTAGCTATGGAACAAAGCGGCAGTGCATCTCCCTCGAAAGCATCTTCCAATACCGAGCATTTTTCCCAGGTAATGGAAAAAACTGCCAAATCATTATCGATGTGCCTCACATACTTTACATTTGTGTGCAACTTCTGATGTAACTAATGGTTTTAAAAAACATCCGAATTTAGCTGAACGTCATAAAAATGTATTTGGTAAGTGCAGTGCTCTATGGAGTTTTTGCTTCCAGGCCGAAGACCGCGGAAATAATTCAAGAAGTATTAGGACACACGTTACCAAGACCAGGTGATACGAGATGGAATTCGTTATTTGAATCCCTTAAAAAGATATACAGCATCAAGGATAAAATCCATCACCTATATCGAAATTTAAAAATAAAAGCAGCCAACAGCTTCTTGAGGAGGATTTTTTGTATATACACGAATATATTGAGTGTTCAGAACCCCTGGCCTCTATCATCGATATCCTCCAAGGTGAAAAAAATGTTTTCTTTGGCATGCTCCTTCCTGGATTAGTAGCGCTCCGAAGAAAACTGCACTTGCTAAATGAGACATCATGGTTGTATTGAACTCCTTTACTTGAAATCTATACATCGAGCGTGGGAAAGATGATTTTATGATTTCTTTAGCCTAACCTCGGTAACATCAGAATCAGCAGCATTAGCAGCTATATCACATCCTACTTTCAAAAAGCGGTGGTTTCCATGCGTTGACGTTCAATTTCAAGAAAAAATATTACAACTTTTCAAGAATGCTGTAATCCAAGAAATATTAGCTTCAACTAAGGAGAACACCCGTCCCTATCGACACGTGCAGATCGAGAAAAACTCCTGCATTCATGGACTTCTTTGATTTCGGAGTAAACGAAGAACTAGCGGTCACTAATCATGATGAAGCTAAAGCACAGATTGAAAATTTTAAATTATTTCGGCTGTGGACTAACAGATGTCAAAAGTTTGGACGCTTTTCGGCTATCAAGAAAGTCTTCATGAAGTTTAAACACTCCCCTTCCTTCTTCGGCACCAGTAGAGAGGCTTTTTTCTTTTGCAACTCTTACTAACAGGCCGAAAGCAAATAGGTTGACAGATAAAATTTCGAAATAAGAAGTAGTATTGAAAGCCAATGAATTTATTTTCAATGAAGCGTAGAAGGGAATTATTTTTTAAGTTTTTCTAAAGTTTTTTCGAATATTATTTTAAACGTATATTGTAATTTTTAATTAATTTCTTGAATAAGTGAACAAATTTAATTCAATCGTACTAGCTAATGTCATTATTTATTTTTGTAGTTAATGTTTTGGAAAAAATTGTTTTCCTAGTTCTAAGTATTTTAAGTTACGTTGCTTATGTATTTTAAAATGGTTATTTTTTATTTTTTTTCCAAAATGTAATTCAATTGTTAATAAATTTATCTGTTAATATTCGTTGAATTTGTTTTTTTTCGGGGTTCAATTATCTACCCTCATAATAAACTTCCCCAATTTCCTATGTTATTTCTTAGTTTTTTAGTTGCAACTACAAATAAAACTAATCAGTTATTAGCTACAGCAATTACTAATTCTACTAGCTATAAAAAAATTGGTTGCCTATTTCAGCTAATAGCTAATTAAGTTACAAGAATTAGCTATAAGCAAACAGCTAACAGCTAAGCTATTAGTTCCCAGTACATTATAGATAAAGCTAATTTAGCTATAGCTTTTAGCTATAAGTTTAGCTAAATTTTGCCCAACTGTGGTCGAGAGATATAGTGCTTAGTAAGTCAATCATAGATTTCATATACATTGCATCGTCTGGACACGAGATTGCCGTATGGCAGTACATCATATACTGCTGAATCGGTGAGGGCGGGGGGAGAAGTGAACATCGTTTGTAGGAGGAATTGTCTTGAAAACAGTTTCAATAATATATAGTAGATGTTGCTAATGTATTGAAGAACATCAGTATTCATAGTTATGTTGTGCATTCAATTGTTTTATGACAGACAATTATGATTTCTGTAGCGTATTGTTTTTAAATGCTCTATTTCGTTACTGTCCATGTTTTGTGGCTATAGCATTTAATTTAACTTTAATTAATTTATTTAATCAGCAAGCACTGATGATGGAGTTTGGTGTCTTACAGTGCACTCTAAATATATTAAAGTACTTGTAGAGTAAAAGGCGTTTTTATTGATCTTTATGAGACTGAATAGGTTTAATGAGTAAATATTTATTTTTGTTGTGGACAATTAGCGACTATTTTTTTTAACAATAAATTATGGTTTAAATTATGATGTGTGTGTCTGTTTTTTTTTTTTTTTTTTTTTTTTATAGTTTCCTAATATAAAACTCTTAAATGGTTACTTTTTGAAGTTATGAAAGTTATTTTCGGTGTGCTATTCTTAGGCATAGAGAGTGACAGCATTTATCACTGTACTCATTTATCTGATTGGAATTGGTGGTGTCAGGTATTGTTAACTCAGACTGAAGTTTCTTTTCAACTCATGAAAATAGAAGCCGCCCCTATTGTGTGCTTGACATCATCTGATAGACAAAAGCAAGAAGTGATGTTTTACACACCTCGGAGTTCCATGACGTTGCCTTTAATTTTACCCTTTCCGTTATTAGTATTTTTGAAGTTAACTTCAAAAATATAATTATTCCGGTGAACATTCCAGGACAATTTACCCAGATTGGTGTATTTAATGATAAAGATTATTTATGGTCTCGGTAGTTGGTGTACTTTCGTCTTCAGAGTTCATCTTGATAGATTCAGTCAATCATTGAAGATTTCCTATATCGTCAATTATTTTATTGCATTATTTACTGTAAGGAAGAAAAGTGAAGATATGACTTAGAAATTCTCAAATTTAAGAAAATAAGGTTTAATAGTTTTAAGAAATAATATATAGTCACACTTCACTAATGAAAAGTGGCTAATTATCAACTTCCCAAATTGACAAAATATGACAACAATAATTTTGAAAAAGACAATATTATGTGAGACTCTAACAGTCACCCATTTGATTGTTTTACTGGCCAAACATTCAACTGGACGAAAGACGATTAATCCATGACTACAGACAGCGACCAGGACGCATAGTTGCCGATACGAGAGCTCAGTTGTCATTAATTCCAACATAAAACATAAATGCGTAATCTACTTTTTGAGGAAGAACATTTTAGGAGATTAGCGTTGAGTACAATAACGCGAATAGAGAAATGTGATCTGGATTGAAAAAAAAATAAACACAATGGTCACTGTTGTGGAAAGAAACACAAAATGTCGGCTAATCTGACCATTCACTCTCTACTTTAGTCTCATGAGGTACATAAGGTGGTTCGATTAATAAGCTAGCATAGGGTAATCCATGTTAATAAATCTTGAGCAGTGCACTTGGCCTCGTTATGCTTACTACTTACATTACAATGGGGTTTGAGATTATAGGTTATATAACTTCTTGTGATCGGAGGAATGCTTTGAGATAAAAAGAGCAAGTGACGGAGCAGGTTACGTGACCTGATGGAAGGGCTGAACTTTTCAATGGGATTCAACTGTGGCACTTAAAAAGGCTTCCCTAATGGCAAAGAGGGAGTTTCATCCCCCTTTGTCTTGAAGTACCCTTCGGGCTGTCATTACTCTTTCTTAATCTCGCAGGAGAGCTAGGTGCTGGTAGTTTAGCGTTTCGCCACAGCTGTGCTATTGTCGTGGTGGTGAAGTCTGTTCCAGGATGTGTACTGCATGGAGCTATTTCTGTGCCCTCGTCCCTTCACTAGCTTGGGGGACATTTCTCTTTTATTTATAGGCTTTATAGTAGTCGGCTCTTTAGTTCCCTGTTTGTTGCCATTGGAAAAAATCTCTCATAAAGCTGATTATTTACAATGTTTCAGATCTCTAGATTTTGTAGGTACTGTTTGGTTTTAATTAGAAAGATGAACATTATGGTGAGTTTTATTATTATAAGAAAGTTAGGGATTACGTTTGGCACCAGTTTTCACACATTGTATATTTCTACATAGAGAAAAGTATTTAAGATTGGGATTACCAGTGAAAAGGAGTCTAAAATTAGTTTAGATCACCCATATGGTTTATAATGACATAAACATGTGTGTTTGAGGTTAGAGGTGGTTATTGCATTGAGTATTTATCGTACTGTCCCTTAAGAAGGAATTACTTAATTTTGTATTACATACATACGAAACATGCTTATGTAGAGTTGGTTTACTTATCCACCGTTGTCCATCTTTCCCACACACACCTACGCACCTTACTACACTCACTCCCTCTCTCTCTCCAGGCTCTCCACCTCTTCACTTTTTCGTGTTATTTACTGATGTCTTTTTTTCACGCAACCTCTATAGGCCTTTGCCGCCAGCTCCTTTTATCCCATATGTCTTCCGACTTGCTTAGGCAATATTTTAAGTAGCTCGTAGGCGATCTCTGCTTTAAGAACCATCACATAACAACTGTAACTCCTTTTTTGGCTTCGTAGATTTTTTTTTCCTTTCTCCGAGATATACATTTTATGAATCCATAATATAAGTAAATAATTGTACTTTAAATAAAATCAACTTACAAAATATTCGATTAAAATAACTTTTGTGACGGATCACCTCAATTTAATTATTTTATATGTACTTTTATTGAACGGTTGAAATTGTTTTGAAATACTAGGCAAAATATAGTAAACGTGCAGTATGACACCTTACATTTTACAGATACACGCCAGATAAAAACAGATCGGGCACACCTAGTTATCAGACAATAGGTCTCACGAGCTGTCTTAAAGCTTCCTAAACGAATGTTTAATAAACCAGGGAGCTTCTACTACAAATACGTTGATTTCAGAATTCCAATCTAGCCAAACAATTCTACAATTGACTACTCTGCAAGATTCGAAATCGAGTTGTTAAATGTGTTTTTGAGCAAAAATCTAGTCTGCTACGCTACAAAAATATTGACGGCTTCTTTAAAAAATAAATTGAAATATTTAAGGTGATTAATGCATAAGAAAATTTGCTGAACACAACTTTTTGCGACGTGATAATATTTCAAGCGATTAGGATATTAAACAAAGTATGAAATGAAAAACAAATAATAAAATAATTTCATTATTCTTTATTTTGAAATGACATCCATTTCTAAAAACAATTCGTTGTTGTCCAATATGTTCATATTGGAAAGAATTGTTGAGGATATCAATATTTCTATGCAAATTACTTGGTTCACACATTGTTATACGAAAAAATGTTTAAAATAAAAGCTCGGTTCAATCGTTCGTGCCCAATAAAATTGTTGACTCCCATTTTTTTAGTGTATATCTCGTTTATACTTTGTTATAGGACAAAATTTACTCTAAATAACAACATAAACAACTTTTATCCTTTGCATATTTGCCGAAAAACCAATAGGAAACGAAATATCGTTTTTTTTATTTTCTTATTTTAGGCCTCCCTTCGACCTCCCCCCCTCCTCCACCTCCATATGCTGGGCTGATTTGTGACTCTAAATCATCCATGGCGTTCCCAAACGCGTACCAAAAAATTCATTTAAATCGGTCCAGCCGTTTAGGAGTTCAGTGAAATACACACGTACGGTAGAATTATATATATATATATATATATATATATATATATATATATATATAAAGATATAAACAATATAATTTATTAGGTTGAATATGATTTTTTATATATTTTTTTTTTTTTTTTTTTTTATGAACAGAGTAAATAATATGAACTTGAATTCCTATTATTAAACATTTTACTTGCATCATTGAAATTTTAATGTTCATTCGTTCAATAAATTGAAAATGTCAACAAACAACACGGATTTTTGTTTAGATGGAAAATATACATATTTACATTTTGTTAACTTGATTAAAACAAGAAATACATATTATAAGCACATAAACAAAGATGAGACCGAAGAAAAACATTTGCCTTCACCACTTTCTGCTGTTCACAGCTGATTGGCTCTGTTGCTATGACAACGTTCATTGCGTTACCACGTATACGACGAATATTGCCCCTACAGTATTAAATAAAAAAAAATCACTTCTCAAATTGTTAGTGGATTTGAGCAGTAATAAAGGGAAAAGTACGGAAAACTGGAAGAATAAATATTGTACATTTGATCATGTCTAACCAGTGTTATAACCGGAGGCAATATTTTTCTAAAGAAGTGCCAAGTAGTACTCATATTTTTGAACGGTTTTATCTTTTAAAGGCCTCAATTGAATACTCTTGTTTAAAGAGAATACAATTGTCCTCAAAATAGACATGACAAACGGGACGCGGACGCTTTTACTTCCTGTGAGCACACCCACAAGTATGAGCAACTCCACTCGCTTGCCTATTCACCAACTTACATAATCCCGACTCTAGTGAACCTATGCAAGAAAGTAATGGCACCGGCCTGCGGCTATAACGTGTTACGACAAAGGTTACTACTCCCATTTTAGCGGTTGGTAGATCATTATGCTCTCAAGTAACAGCCTTTTGTATTCCAATGTTGCCTGACCATTTCCATAGCCACAACGGACAATTTAGGTCTGACGTGGTCCAGTTGTAGCCCGCTGGTCGTCTGTACTAGGAGTGCCAGGTTAAAATCCGCGGTTAATTCATCTATGTGGCTATCAGGCTTCGAGGTTAGACAGCTGTTCGTTCCGACTGTGTTTACTCAACGTGAGGCTATTGAGTAGCTACTTGCATAAACCAGCAGCAAGGTCTAGCATCTAATACCACATACACCACAAGAGGAGTCGAGTGGACCACTTGACATTCCTTCAAAGGGTTACAGGCGAGGCCTATCTCACATCTGCTTAAGGGTAAAATAGGCTGAAAGAGTTGGTGCACTCAACCTAGTTTTAGCAGATTTCCCTTTTGAGGCATCAGCTCTTGAGGTTGTACTCATGATGCGATTCTCAAAAAAGTTCCTCAAATGTCCATCGATCCTATCTAGGAGATGATGAAAATGAGGTATGTTCAAAATTTATATATATATATATATATATATATATATATATATATATATATATATATTTGTATTTATGTATATATTAGATTTATATATTTGGTTAATGCTCTAGCGGTCGTAATTTTTGTTTGATCCGAACCAAACTGGATATTTAAACGTTTTATGTGAAAATATAGATCATGTTCGTTGACGGCTGTAATCGGACCGGAGGGAGGGGTAGAATTCCGAAAATTTGAAATATCTCACTAAACGTCGGATCGAAAAAGTGTATAGAACAATTTTTATTGTGAACTAAATGTTCATACATGTTGTTATATATATGTTTTCTCTAAATTGAACATTATTAGCCGAGGTATTTCCATATTTTAGTTTTCGGCCACCAGTAAACCCCGCTCTCTTACCCTTGGCATATTAACAAAAAAGCTGTCATATTATGAAGCACATTATTTAAAACCTAAATACCAAATGTTGTTTCCATTGAACTTTAACGTTTTGAGATAAATAAAAGCGCACGTAGGAAATCTGCTTAGTTAACGCAGCCCCTGCTTGACGGAATTTGTTAAGTTTTGCCCAGCGCAGGCCAGATTTGAAACAATAATTTTATATAGCTTCCCAGAGAACTGGAATCAATATTCTTGCAGACGCTGTTACTATTGAGTGTCCATGTAGTGGCAGGTCCAATGTTCTTGCAATCAATTTTTCGGGACGATTTGATAAAATGCTCGACCAGTCGACAATTTGATTTTGTTGCTTCCTCTTGCTAAAGCCAAAAGCTGCTAATTGTTTTCATTTCACTTGTGTAATAACAAGAACGTTTTTTCTGAAGAGTTGATGGTTATAACGTTCAGAATCTTCTTCCTGTTTTGTGCCTAATGAGTTGATTCAGTTTGTTTATCTTCCGTTGTTACCCTTTATAACCTATTCAAAAGTTTGGTGAGATCACTTTCAGTGTAATTTTGATTATGGATTCAATCAACTTAGAATATGGTTCGTGCTTAAATTTATATATATATATATATATATATATATATATATATATATATATATATATATATAAACACACACACATATATATACCTTTATGGAGCTGGTGGCTAAAGATCTTATGATTGCTGTATATTGAAAGTCACTTCCATTGTACCAATATCATCAATGTAATTCGTTTGTTACTCTTGGTCTCCATTGTATTGGTAAGGGCTTAATATTTTCTTAACTGCTTAATAATACTGCTTGCTGACAGTGTTCTAAGCTGCGAAAGCATATTCTGTCATTCTCAGATTGGATATATTGAAGAAAGTAGCATTGTATTAATTAAACATACATAAACATATTCTGGTACCGTCAATATTCAGAGAGCCCATTTTTTTCAATGGTTGTGGGAGCTTTATTGGGAGGACGGCTTTCAGTTTTTATTTTCTACTTTCCCCAATACGGCGTATAAACTTGAAATGCATTGACATTTAAGCATAATAAAGAAATTTAGAGCTTGCTCAGGATTTATATGAGGCTGAGCTGGTTTGACGAATTGGTATAATTTCTCCCGATTTCATCTGTTGTGTAATGTCCATATCGTAATTCAATCAATAAACTTTCGGCAGAAATTGAATTCATAAGAAAATTATTCACTTTCAATTTTTTTCTTCCTTTCTTAGGACCATTTTTAGGAGCTTGTCCATTAAGCGCACTATAATTTCTCTCTGGAATTTATGCTTTCGTTTCCCGAGCTCGAGGGTGTTTGAAAATATGTTTACCTGAGCGTAATTATCATACGACTTTGTCCGAATTATCTTCAGTTTTATATAAAACGTTTTAATTTCGAGTTTGGTTCCGATCAAACAAATATTACGACTGCTAGAACGGTATCATATATATATATATATATATATATATATATATATATATATATATATATACACACACACACACACACAAATACACACTTTAGAACGAACCTAATTTTCTTCATCTATGTAGGATTGATGGACATTTGAGGAAATGTTTTAGAAAATCTCATCATGCGTACAACCTCAATAGCTGATTTTCGTTTAATGAAATCTGGTTAAAGGATGCTGCATGAGAACCTAGGTGTAAGATCTGAGAAATTCTCACAGTTAAATTTTAACAGAGGTGTTAAAATCTAACAGTAAGCAAGGCACTTCATATAAATTCATAAAAAGACCAACGAAGTATAGATGCACAGTGTTTTTAAAGCTTTTTGCGAAATATGATTATCTATTATATTTTATAGTTATTTTATTATTTTTTTCTGATCATCATGTGACTATTATAATTATTGTGTCCCAACCTTTTCTAGCCAGGGTGGGACTAAGGATTTTATTTAATGAGTTCGCCACTAAATAAATTCCTATTGCTCAGGTGGGAATCTAACTCGCCACTATAGGTTTACCATGTGATATCAAGATCAACGCTTTAACTCATTTGGCTAACCCGAGCTCCATATTATAATTTAATCGGTCTGAAATATATAACTGTTCTATTTTAGAGTCGAAATTGTCCTATATTACGTAAGAGCGCTCCAATTACTCGTTGTTTCATTAATCTTTGGATTTTGCTCTTTTCCTACGTTGCTAATATTTGTGGCAAGAGCCTAATAGTTGGTGGGGATTGGATGTGGCGCACCCTGTCCGCTGACCTTATAGCATCCGTCATCGCATTGTCAGCCGGGGCAAAATACTCTGAGTATCCAGTAGAAAACTCAGCACATTTTACTGCGCACATTAGGCCACTGAGACAATAACTCTCCGATCTTAGTCACAATATTTCCTTTCTCTTCATTGATAAGCTTATAAAAAATGTTATAGTTAGAAATTAAGTTAACTATTTCAGCATTTGCCTTATCGTGTGAAACATGCAGTCTCTCCAAATGGAATATCAGCTATGCTAATACCAATTGTTCTTCTTAATCATAATTGATTTTGTTTAGTAGGTCACAAGTCTATAATTATATAAACATGACTTTTTTTATTGTGGGTAAAGTATAATGTGTTTGTAGAATAAATGTTTGAACTTTTTGTATTGTTGTTACATATATGTTTCTGTTTTTTTCAGCGATTCGTAAATATTAAAGTTATCATGATACTGTAATTAAATTTATAAAAACACACACACTCGTGTAAATAAATGAAAATGAAAAAGAAATTAAATAAAGTTAAACTCAACCGATGTTACGCTTGTGCTCTTCTTTAATTTGCTAATACATGTAAGGCTTTATCAACTTTATATTATAATGTAGTTTTGCTACATCCATATCTATACTTTTGATAAACTTTATAAGTTTTTTATTATATTAAATAATATATGAGGTGGTTCTGGCCAAATGCCTCCTTTTTAAATTATGAAATTTATTTTGATTAAATGTTGAACAGGCTTAAAGTAAATGTAAAAACGTTTGTGTTGTCTGTGAGTTGCAAGTACATTTGTCATTGTCTTGAATTTTAAATCTTGTTAAATGTCCTATCTGTCCATGTTCCGTTAGAAATTGTGTGTATTTGTGGTAGTGATGGTGATCTCATTTCGTTTACCTTGACTCCTGGCCAATAGGAATTTGTGTAGTCACGGACTCGTTAAATAAAATTCTTAGTCACATCCCAGCTAGAAAAGGGTGGTAACCTGAAGACAGCCCGTCCCAATTGGCCATCGTAATAAATAACATTATTATTTTTTAAATATTTATTAGGATTCATTCAACTTACATTCATACTATTTTAATGTAGATATACTGTTTATTGATTTATTGGTGGTTAGTGACTTGTAAATCATTCGCTGGCTTATCAGCGACTTCCGGATGAACGGGATAGTACAATACCGTATTGTACAGGCAGGTCTTGAATCGAATTTATGTAGACGATTCATGAAATGATGAAGCGTTAGAAACGTATATTAGAGGCAAAGATAGGAGCCGTCAAACACCAGCTGAAACCAATGCCCAGTCTTTATCAATCCTTTTAGTACATTTACCTTGAAGATCACCATCTATTATTGAGGTTGTAGTCAAGAAGCGATTGTTCAAAAACTTATACAAATGTCTGCCGATACAACATCCTAGATGACTAAAACGAGACTGGTGTGTGTGTGTGTGTGTGTGTGTGTGTGCGTGTGCGTGTGCGTGTGCGTGTGCGTGTGCGTGTGTGTGGGTGTTAATAAACTCGTAGCTGTAATTTTTATTTGGTCGTTACCAAATCAATTTTTAAAGTTTCACGTAAAATTAAAAAACGGGCTTGGCAATGTCCGGCAGGAGAGAGATTGGATGGAGGATTTGAGAATTGATAAAGTGTAAAATCCTAAACCACAATTCGTCGCTCACCTATTTTTTATAATCACGTTACCGAAAACAATTATTATTATGATTTTTATTTCTAAATTATGGAAATATCTTTGATAGGAACACAGTAATCCCTGCTATATCGTAAAATTATCTACAAATTATATTAAAACGGTGAGTATACATGTAGTGAAGAAGTAGTATTATGTTAGTACTACTCCTTTTAGAAATTTAGTGATTCGTTAATACTTTTCACTAATGGATGTTATGTTTATGTAACGGTTGTTATGTGCTATTTTCAGTAGTGGTTTTGTTCATTAGTAGTAGTAGTAGTTGGTGAGAGTTACATTTCACACGCACTATATCTATACAGCAACTAGTATAAATATACATATAGATATTGACGGTTCTAGTGGCAACTGAAATTATGTTTAAAAGCTAAATGGGGTGATTTTTTTTTTTTGGCTAGAGTGGGAAGAAGGATTTTATTAAATGTGTTCTAGAAGAAATGTTTCTCAGTTTTTTCAATGATTGAAGACCAGCCAACGCCTTAACTGTCATGGCTAACCTATACCAGGCAAAAGTATTTCCCTTTCCTTGAATTATGTCAGTACTCCGCCCTCAGGGGGAATAGACGACGTGCTGACTCGACTATAAAGCATTGTCTTCTAGTTGGTGCCCCTTGTGCGTGAAACTGAAGGTAATGGTGCTCCTTATATCTTCGTTACTTGCTCGGGGAAAACATTAGATTGCAAGACTTCCTGAAAGTATTTATTGTTTCATGAGAGGAGGGTCGTCCCCTCTTTCTAATCCTCACCTCCATATATTTTCAACCCTCCTGGTTTATTGACAAAATCTGTCCTCTGGGAAAGCCCATGCTGAGAGTTATGAATTGGGTACTTCTTATTTAATAAGAAACTATTTTCTGAACCTGAAGAAATTATGCTATATATGCGTTTGAGTTCAAATTTAACAGTGATTCACTGTCATGTTATTTTAGAATAGTGAAAAGATATCAATGACCTATGCAATTATAAAGAAATAATTAATTAGAAACATATATACAAAGAAACATTGAAGAAGCAACGAGACATAAAAGGCTTATGACAAAATATAAGATAGAAACATATTTTAGGCTCCATAACTTGCGCTGCTCGTACATAATTTCACAGCATTGCTAATGCAGTTTGTACTTGTGATCAGCAAGTATTGTGTGCGACTGTTGTATATCTCCAGGGTCGTCCTTAACTTCCGGATTCCTACTTCTAGGGCGAGGTTAAACTGTGGCGTTAATAATAGGTCTTTTTTAAGCCAATGGTAACCCTAAAACTTACCATAGATACTATTGTCACACCTGTCGGTGGAGACCGTCGTCACTGGCTGATGTTTGAGTACAGCTGGCATTGTGCTTTCGATGCGATGGTACCATCTTCAAGCCCATCAAATGTTGTACTTGGAGTACAACTTTTGACGGGCTCGAAAGCGCTTACCAGCTGTACTCGACCATCAGCTAGTGTAGTGACGACGGTTTCCACCGACAGGTGTGACAATAGTATCATTTATACTGACGGTTCTAATCCTTTGTTTCAATTACTTATCATAGACAACTATTCCGGTTTAAAACCTTAAAGTCTTCTCGTCAACCAGGTACGTTTGCCACGCTAAAGGTTCTGGCCACGCTAAAGGAAAAGTTGATATAGATCACCGTTACCTATAAGACATTTCCAAATATTGGCCTAATAGGTTAGAGGTGATATCTGAATTATCATCTGGACAAAATCCACTCTGGTTCGTTCCGAGTAGTTCTCCAACATTCCCTATAATCCTCAAATAACTTAAGTCTAACGAGAAGAGATTTGTAATTTCGCTCCTTGTTATTTTTCAGAGATATGATCCTTTCCTCGACGTTGTCATTCTGCTAGCTTCATCAAATTCCTCACTATTGCGCTGTTTTGTTCCACTGGGGATTTGATTACTTTCTACGAGATGTTTTCCTCCTTGGTGTAGACGGAGTCGAGGCTGCACTCCTACCTTATTTAAAGCAGTGGGTTGAGACCGTGAAAACTTCCCTTTCACATGTTTTTATACAGGGTTGGCAAATAAACCTGTGGCGATACATTACCAGACAAAACATTGAATGTATTTTTTGATTACAATGAAAAACTAATTAATCGAGTTTTGACATTTTAGAAGAATGCGGGCACATTTCGAGCCAGCAGACTACTCGGCTTCTGTAAATAAAGATATAAGAATCTTTTTTGTTATGTTATTTGTTAACGCTCACTTTGTACTACTGAGGCTATAGGGTCGGGTTATTCCACCCCCCCCCATCCCTTGTCTAACCAGAATGAGTCTATGGATTTTCGTAAGTGAGTTCTTCACTAAGTAAATTCCTATTTCTCTTAGGGCAATCGAATCATGACTTAAGGTTTTCTTTCTTAATTAACACTAACGCCTTAATTCACATGACTAGCCTGAGCTAAAGCCGTTGTGTTATAGCTTTAACTAATTATGATTTCATGTATGGTAATAATGTGTTAGTAGCAAATTTCTAATATCCCAGTTTACCTGGATCTTCTAGTCATAGCAATGAGTTTCGTATCGAAATATCTAAGCTAACGACTGCTGGATACCGTAGAAAGTTTCCTACTGACCTATATCTCCTAATGGTATGATTCTCTTGATATGTAATCTTTTACTCATTTGGGACCTCTTTCTATCAAAAGACAAATTTAAATGTGTCTACCATCATATTAAATTAATGGCCCATCAATGATAAAACTCGGAACGCGTCTCTGCTATTCACGCCAGCTTGTTTGTGCTAATATAAACCAAAAAATGTCGGTATAAATTATAACTGTGGAATTTTAGACGAGAGAAAGTGTTGCCCATTGTAGAGCTCATTTATATAGGTCATCGGCTAGTCGTCTGAAATAAATTGTGGGAATATTCTGCCTTCCAATTTCAATTAGAAACTTTCTTCAATGACTGCGATAAAAAATACCATTTCCTTCGAAAGTTTGTGAAAAATTCTTTCTCAATGGAGTAGGATTTCTGTTTTTATTTTAAATAAGTTAATGATAAGTATTGAGCTATTATATAAAATGCCATTAGGTATGCCAACTAGTCTACCGAGATATTTGTTATAAAGTGATTGTACGTGATCTTTATGATGTTAAGTTCATTATTTATACCTCTAATTATATCTTGATAGTAATATTTCCCATAAAAGTTTGCACTATAACTTGAATGATGTTCCTAAAATAGTCCCCCACTGCTGATGAAGGAGCTTAAAGAATTTAATTAAAACATTGAGATATAATTAATATAAAGCCATAGAAAATGCTTATATAAAGAAACACTTTCTTTATGTAATTAAGAATTTTTAAATATTTAGTATTTAAGTGTTTAAAAGAATACAATAAGCTAACTAATTCGGGGTCAAAAATCGATTCCCGGGAAGAGGTTTTCCAGGGATCATTTAGTGGCGTAGCATGGGTTGATTATGGTCACTCAACACAAGGCCACTCTTGTTTAATTTCATCAAAAGATCTATTACGATCCCCACTTTCAACGTACGTAAATACAAAATAATGTGGTAACCAGAAAACGAAAACTTAACATAACTTTGTCCATGTGAGATCAGCTTCTTCAGTAATGAAATTCTGCTTTCAATACCGAGTAAAAAAAAAACAAACAAACATAATACATATTTACCCGTTCAAGTAATTATGTGTGAATATTTATGAACTCTTCAAGGACATCATTACAGCTGTTTTGGTGAAGAAAATTGCAGCTTGATTTTATGAATGAAGCTACTAGTCACGCAGGTGGTTAATAGTATCTACGCTCCGTCTCCCATGTAATGACTTTTACTGAAAACGTAACCTGCGTAACAATCCCCTCCAGCCTCTCTTAACAGGTATTCTGTGTACTACAAGATTGCGAGGTTTTTCATTTAGCGAATTTCCCACTAGGAAAGTATGGGTACTATTACCGTAGGTCGCATGCTAATCTAAGTCTGGGGACAGGGTACTTTCATTTTCATGCCCATGGGTAATGAGAAGGACGTTCCTTCAATTTTTATTTGTGTATTTATCCTTACATCTCTCCAAGTACGCCTAAGTCCCATGAACATTGTCATTAATGGTGAGTTTGTTATTAGTATTGGATTAGTTTCTTACTTAGTTGTGTTTTCATTTTAATTTTGTTCCATTTGAATTATTTTTAATTTATTTTGATTCATTAAGTGGCCAAAAGCTACTCGTACCAGAATCTATTAAATAATTAAAACTTCTACGCAAATTTTAACAAAAAAGGTGTCTCCCTCTAAAAAAAAAGCCTTTTTTTTTTTTGTCTAACCCTATTAAGAGAGGAAAATTTACAATGTTTTGTTGTTGTCTTTTTTAGGGATGTGAAAATAAAATAAAACGAGTTTTAAATTAAATTTGACACAGCCTTCAAAGAATTTATATAGCTTTAAATCAAATCAATCCTTTAGCTTTATTATGCACGTATTTGGATGACTTTGTTCATTCGTAAATCGTATTTTAATTTCTTTTACTTTTACTGCTAAAGTTTAAATTTTGAATTGTTGAAGGAAATACCTTATTCCTGAGTATTTCTCCACTTTTCGTTTGTTTGTTGAGACATTTAGTTTTGGAGAAAGAGGTTCCTCCAATTTATTGATGTTATTTAACGGTGAACCATATTTACCTGCCTCTATACTCCTCTGTTCCCCTCTGTTGTTGACCACTTCTTCATTTGATTAAAGCCAAGTTTCTTCAATTATAGGTATACAACCTCTGCTAGCCCTTCTATAGGTCACTAGAACCACCATTGTCTAGGCCTCATAATTTTAACTTTGAATTAGCGCATAAATTTAAAATGTTAGCTACTAATTATTATAATTGATGTTAACTAGGCCCTTCCTGAGCATATGGTGACCCAGTATTTCGTTTATCATTGGAGTAAATACTCTCCTTCACAGATGATTAAACATTCCCTTTCTGCTCTCATAAAATTTTGATGCTTTTAAAATTCAGCTATTTATAAATTACCTTTATATTATAAATAGTAAGTCATTAATTCAGTCTTAAGTATTAAGATAATTATTGGAATATTTGTTTTCTTTTTTTCTATTATTACTATTATTATTTATTAACGTCCAACTTTTGCTATGGCTAATTCGGACAGGTTATAGGTCCACCCTTTTCTAGCCTGGGTGGGATTAAGGATTTCATTCAATGAGTTCCTCACTAAATAAATTCCTATTCTGCAGGCGGGAATTGAACTCGCCGTTCTAGGTTTACCATGTGAGATTAAGGCCAACGATTTAACTGACATGGCTAAGCTTATCCCCAAAATACATTATTTAACATCGATAACCCGTTACATTTAATTAATCCATCTTCTCGAAACTTACTTTCTTGTATTACCCCTCAAATTATTTACATTAGATTTGCAGTATTTTCCCATAAGTTATTAAATATGAAATAGCAAGGGCCAGGGTATTTCGTAAATCTGACTTTCTTGACTAATCCCGGGCCTATCTTCCCATAAGCTTTCCAGACGTGTACCTTTTTTTTTTTTTACCTTTTTAACGTTTTCGTGTGTGATTATATAAAATTAAGTAACATTAGTAAGGGGTTTTGGAGTGGACTGTCGTGTTTGTCGGTTTACTTGCGGGTTTTATCTCTTGCGAGTGGGTACTGGGACGAAGATACAGTTCTTAGATTAAGATTAAGAAGTAATCAGAGATTTAATGCAGGCCTTCGTAACCCAGAATGCAGAGCATAAACATCATGCATCATGGAATAAAAACATAAAGAAATGGAGTCTCACGTCTCCCTGTAACACTTGCTCACGATCGGATGTACTCGGGGAAGTTTTTCTCCGGGACTGAGACCAGGCCAGTAAACCTTACCCACTTTAGAATGTAGGGCATATGAGTATAGGAGGACTCGAATGAACAATGTCGAACTCACTCGACAAACTACTAGATCACAATTAGAGATGTCAACTTGTAGTAAATTTTTTAACAGGCAAGATTTTTAATCTAATATACAGGTGTATTGAAAACAATTTTTTTTAAAGGTTTAAAAAGTATTATGTAATACAATATATTGAACATAAGTGCGAATAAAATGATGATTTGTTCTGAGTGAATTTTGTTTTCGTTCTCTTTATTAGTTGTGGGACGATTGTAATATTGTATAGTAAATAAATAAATTTGGCCATCAGCAACAATGATCACTTGAGGTTTGTTTGCTCTAAAGATCAAATTAAAAAAGTGTAGTTTAATCCTCATTAACTGGATTTATGGTGTTTTATAATATCACAAAAATTGTTTTAGCAGATTTCCCTTAAGGAAAGTGTGTGCCGATAACGGTAAAAATGGCTAAAGTCGGCTATATTCCTTTCCGCCCAAAGCTAGTTCGGCAGTTTCCGTAACTGTTGGGCACTCGTATGGAGATTTCTCTATAGTATAACTTCACGTGGGAAACCTGCTTAGTTTACGCAGCCCCTGCGTGACGGACTTCCTTTTTTTCTTCTTTTGGGATGTTAAGAAACTTTATAACAAAATATATAAAACTTCTGAGGTGGGTGGTGGAAGAATGGTTTAAGCCGAAACATACAAATCATGGCCAGACGACTGAGAGGAAGGAGAAATAAAATGTTGAAGCAAAAGTCCCAATAGAGTTATATTGACTCCTGAGAATTTGGCTTTTCGGTTTTGCAGGATATTATCGATCCGGTGAAGTGCAGGAGGCTGGAATAACCTGGGGAGCCTGCTACCGTGAGGGCGGGAATCTGTAAGAGACAGGACGCTTATCTTTCAGGCCACCCCTCGTTATAGTGGGGAAGGTCTTGCCACTCCCTATCCCCCTCTCACCACTCTCTCTCTCTCTCTCTCTCTCTCTCTCTCTCTCTCTCTCTCTCTCTCTCTCTCTCTCTCTCTCTCTCCCCTCTCTCTCTCTCACACTCTCTCCCCCCTCTCTCTCTCTCTCTCTCTCTCTCTCTCTCTCTCTCTCTCTCTCTCTCTCTCTCTCTCTCTCTCTCTCCCTCTCTCTCTCCCCCCCTCTCTCTCTCTCTCCCCCCCTCTCTCTCTCTCTCCCTCTCTCTCTCTCTCTCTCTCTCCCCCTCTCCCTCTCTCTCAGTTTTACATCATTAGACGTATTCATAATTTGAACTATACTATTGGGCTGGGTTATGCGTATTTTCATAAAGGTAATTTGTTACAGTGACCAGTGGTTTTCATTCAGGCAATAAAGATTCCCTCTGTTTTATTGTTATATTTAGGATGTAATAGAGGTTCTTTCTGGATTGTGTCCTAACTGAAAATTTAAATTTAGGATCTCAAAATAAGAAAGTCCATCACGCATGGGCTGCGTTAACTAAGCAGATTTCCCACGAGCGTCACGTATTATCTCAAAAGATAAATGTTCAATGAGAACAATATGTTGTATTTAGGCTTCAAATAAGGGGGCTCATTATATAGAAGCTTGACAATAATTGACCATATGACATGAGTAGGAGTTTATTCATGGCCAAAAACTAAAATATTAAAATATCTCGGTTAATATTCAAATAAACGATGCGATGACGATTTACATAACAACATTTATAGGTTATTATATTTGTAATAAGATTGATTTTATACAATTTTTTGAACGGACGAATAACAACGGAGATATTTCGAATATTCAAATATTCCCCCTCGAAACCCCCCCCCCCCTATGTCCATTTTCAGCTTTTAACGAACATGATCTTTCTTTTTACATTAAACGTTTAGATATCCAGTTTGGTAACTATCAAACAAAAATTACGACAGCTAGATCGGTAACAGACAAATATATATAATTTTGAACGGGTCTCATTTTCGTCATATACTAAATAGGATCGATAGACATTTGAAGAAATTTTTCGAAAATTGCCTTATGAGTACAACCTCAAAAACTGATTTCCCTCAGGGGAAATATGCTGAAAATCATTTCCTCACTCCACAGCTTTTTCAAGAGATCTATAGATTTTCATTACATAATTACATTTCTTTTCATTAAATTAAATAAATGTTGTTAAATGTGATTGATTACCTGGGCTCGGCATCGTTCTTCCAAGGCAGCAGTAGCAGAACGAAATGTTCTTCGTGTTTTGAGATCTTGATTCAAATTTCCAGGAAGACACCTTACCATGAAAAAGGGTACCATGAAGTTCAGTTACTGGGCATTTCGCCCGTTTGCCTGGCAAATAATTGATCAAATGATCAGAAGGCTCATCCTTGTACACCATATTGGTTTCCAAGGAGCTTTTTAGGCTGTTCAAGGCTTCCTGCCAACTTTTCTACATGACTATTAGACCTGAGTTAAGTACGTCGTGAAATTCGACGCGCTGCATTGAAGGTTGTTTACCATCCTGTGGGAAAGGTCCGCTTCAAAAGTGAGATCAATCTTGACAGTGTGTTTAGTAACAATGAAGATAACTTTTTCGAGACGGACCAGTAAAAAAAAACCCACTTTGTGACTTGTCACTCAGTGACGTTTAAGTCATGGTTTTCAAGGCTGAGGCTTGTCAACACAGGCTTGGGGTTCAATACTTTTGCCATTGTTTGGCAACTTCTCACTACTCGTACCGAACAAAATGGACTTTTTATTTGTTTACTCCTACGTACTGAAGTGAACTAGATGTTTACTTTGGATGTGCATTGTAAAGTGGCTTTTTTAAATTTACTATAAATATCGTCATATACTTTTATTCTCTAACTTGAATATTAACCGAGATATTTGCATTTTTATTAAGTGTGTGCGTATTATAGAGATGAGATCAGCTGCAGTCGGTTCTATTCGGGGCTTTCCGCCGAAAGCTAGTTCGGCCGTCTCCGTAACTGTTCGGCCCTCGTGAATTTCGTTTAGACTGGTTACTACTACTGCCGTTATTAGTAGGCAGATTTCTCTATTGGAAAACTTCACTTGGGAAATCTGCTTCATTTAAGCAGCGTGACCCACTTTTATACATAATGTGCTTAATAATTTTATTTCATACGTATATTGAGTTCTCTACGACAAATATGAGACTTAGAATATTTATTATTTTACTTTAATTTACATATACTTTTACTGTCTTATCAGATTCAATTATATTTTACATTGCATTTTGTTTTCATTTTTAAAAAAATTAATATTTTAAAATTCCTATTTGTGTATAAATGATGGGGTACGGCTACTTCCGGAGTAAGTAGTGAGTTAGCCGTACTTGTGAGCTTCGAAGTACAAATTATCTTATAAAAAGTTTCAGAATTTACCTGTTATTTATCACCCTCTAAACTGTTTACATGGTTAATTTTCTAATTCATTAGTATGTATATGTAGTATATGTTCATTAAAAGGAATTTTTACCGAACACTTTGTTTATTTTATTTCATTGTAGTACAAGGAAGTCATTTGGTGTTCGCATCAGATTTTCTTAATTCTACTTTTTTTTTTTTTATAACGCTTGCAGTGTTTGAGGCCAATGATATAATAATGTGTGCCGGTGGGCTCTAATGATTGGATTCTCCTTTCCCAAAATACAAGTACAGGTTGTATCGGAGGCCACAATCTCTCTAATGGCTCTGTAAAATGAGGCTATGAGTCGAGGTTGTCAGTTGAGGAAATCGCCAGTCAAACATAAATGATGACCTTTAGCCCCTCCATTGAGGTTGAGCACTTCCTTCTGTATTGCTATCAGTTAGTGTTTATACAATACTTACAATTGTTTTAGCAGATTTCCCCTAAGAGGATTCAGCTATTGAGTTCGTACTCATGACGCAATTTTCGAAATATGTCTTCAAATGTCCACCACCTATCCTACTCTGGAGAAGACGAAAATGAGGTTCGTTAAAACTATATATTATATATATATATATATATATATATATATATATATATATATATGCGCTCTAGCGGTCGCAATTTTTGTTCCGTAGTTTCCAAACTCGATATTTAAACGTTTTATGTAAAACTAAAGATCAAGTTTGTTAATGGTTGAAATCCCATCAATGGGAGGGAAGGGGAAATTTGGAAATTCTTAATATCTTCGTTATTATGCGTCGCATCTAAATATCGTATAGAATCAATCTTACTTAAAATGTAATGTTCTATGTTCTTATGTATATATTTTTCAATTTCTTGATTATTAATCGAGATATTTGCATTTTTTAGTTTTTGGCCTTCAGTAACCCCCCCCCTCTCCTACTCATGTCATATTAACAATAAGCTGTTATATTATGAAGAACTTTATTTGAATCCTAAATAAACATTGTTCTCATTGAACTTTTAATTTTTGAGATTAATGCAAATACGTGATGCACACGGGAAATCTGACGTGACGGACTTTTATAGCTCGAAATTGGTTAAAAAAAATGTGTTACCCATCTTTATTAATTTTAATTTAGTTTTTCTTTTATGTACAATTATTTGCAAATCTCAGCACCACCTTAGTTAATATTCCGAACCAGTCGCCCGGGACCTAATGATATATTTCTGTTTCTTAATAACCTTGCTTAAAATTATGTTCTGCCCCATGTTAAAATTATGTTTTCCCCATGTTACAGAGAACATATATAGCAAAGGACTCACTTGAGCTAGCTACTCGACAAGCAGACCTGCTTATCCTTAGTTGCTTTAAAGTAAACTTACATTAGCGTTTACGTTTAATTTCATTTGATATTGTTAATCTTATTACATAAATAATGGGAGATGTTTTATGGGAACAATTAGTCATCGTGAGATCAGATCTTGGTATCAAGAAGCTTTGTTAAAGATAATTGTATTGTACTTCCTCGTGATGAAATTAATTTTCGTTTTAAAAATTAGGTCGTCAGCAACTCCATTTGTCTCCTGATGTATTTATTTCAAGTTTAACCTCTATTATATTTTCCTTTGCGTCACTAAATGCAAGCAAGCTACATGGTCTTGGAAGAAAGGGAGTGGGAACATGAGGATGAAAATGAAACTTCGGCTAGATAGTCATGGTCGGACGCTTGTTTCTGGAGATAGCATCTCATCAGTTAGGATTCTATTGAAACGCTTCCTGCATTCGTTACGTATCCCACTTCTATTGAAGTTTTAAGCATTAGTATGTTTACTTAAACACAGTCCATGAATTCTTAGATCGAATTGTCGTGAAAATGTTATTTATTTATTAGTTCACTTTGTAAAGGTTCCTTATTATTAGTACTATGTACAGATATTGGATTAATCAATGAATGTTTGGCTGGAAATGGACTTGTATCAATCCTAATTTAGACGACATATAGAAAAAAATGGACGTCAAGGGAAATTTGGATATTTAGGGAGTTTATCATAATAACGGTGTGCATGACTGAAGATAGTGTACTAACTTTCCATTTATAAACTACCAGCTTTAGTCAATAGGAATAAAGCTCTAGTACACTAAAACAATGCTCAAAAAAACCTTGAATAATTGGAAGAATCCGAAATATAGATAGAGCAGAAGCCATATGTCATCCTATACTTTGTTAAATCAGGATGCGGGGAGTTATTCACCTTATATTTTCTAAGCAAAACAACTAAATTATTACTATTATTATTGAATTAAAAAAAATTACGAAAATGCCTGTTGAATAAAGCAGAAACTATAAGGCCAGGGCTGTTACAAAATCTATTTTACCCCTATTATTATAGGAGGCATATACTTTTTATATAGAAGTTTTTGTTTGTATTGATGTTTTTCACTTATTTATACATTCTAATGTTGTCCCATATTGTTTGTACTTTTCCTCAAAGAAATTCAGAATATAAAATTGTATTTATATAATTTGGAAATCCTAAGTCGACTTCTACCCAAACAAATCACAGTACCGTTGCTTTTTTATCCTCATCAATATAAAAATAACATATAGTATACAATTGTTTGTTGTAACCTGTTTAACTTTACTTAACTAGTCTATTACTAAAAAGAAGAATCAGACAACACGTGATAAACGTTGATCATAAGGACAATAAAACGTTCCCTACCCGACCACGCAATTAAATACAGCCATAAATTTGATTTTGAAAATGTAAGTATAATTGAAAAAGATAGAAATTTAAACGAGGAGGATGAAAGAGAATATGCACATTATAAAAAATAGAAAAAAGGAGATCAGTAAGAAACAGAAATAAAACATGTGAGTTATATACATTTTAATTTATTAGAAACTTTAAAGTGATAGTTAATCTATTATGAATTTCTCATTTACTATTTAGACTACACTTCATTAGGGATAAACGATATATTTTTTTTTTCGTGACGTATCTATATAAAGTAGCTGACTTGACCCACCATACTTTGTAAGCCATTCTCCGACTGATACGGCTAGTAGAAGGTCGTAGTGAATGATGTAGCCGTTAGTTTAGTTTCCTTCTGTTCTCTTGATGAGGCTTCGTATGGACGCGAAACTAGTTGAGGAATAAAAATGACTTGAATAATCATTTGAATTTTTCATTTTTTTGTTGACTCCGCCATAGACTAGCTAATATGATATAAAAATAGTATTTGCAATTAATAAATTATTTATATGTAGCACACATAAATGAAAAGTATGTTTTTCACGTGTAAAGTATGAATGAAAGAAGGCTATAGAGTTGAAAGAGATTGAGATAATGGAGATTCGTTTGGAGATACGGTGTGTTGTATGTTGTAGGCCTGAGAGTGCACGAACATCGGGGACGGACGGTCGGCGAGACCACCTGCTTGATTGCAGGTTTTCTCGCTTGGCTGTCTTTACTCTTCGTGAAAGGGCTCCTTTACTCTCTCTCGGGTAACTTCAGAACGTTAACCCGCTCTCAGGATTTCTCCAGAAATAACAATAGCAGCGATTTAAAAAAAAAATAAATGCTTTTTTTTTATGATTAACATGAACGCCAACATTATTCAATGAAGCCAATAGGAAAGGGTAATCTACACTTCCGACACTGAGCCAGTCAGTAAATAAAGTACACCCAGGCATCGAACCCTTGACTCAATGTTATCCAGGTATTATAAGGTAAACATGACTAACCTTGTGGCCCTTAACAATGTTTCTACATGATATTTTAAATAATTATAACCATGTCGGTAAACAATGGATATGAAAGAACCGATATATTTGTGTTATTTATTTTTAATACCAGTGCTATTATTAGTTTAGGCAACATTCTGACAGTATCATTTGGTGAGTTATTTCTTGCTATTGCGTTTTTTTTTTGAAAATTTGAATTTTAAGTACTTTGGACAATATTATCAATTATTTCAGCCATATAGAATCTTCTCAATGAAAATTAGTTTCTAGTGTGATTTATTATAACTTTGGCTATCATCGTATTCCATATATTTTCTCATATTATTTTGTCCGACAATCTTTGGTGAATGAAACTATAATTGTTGTTCTTGCGTCTACAATCTACGGCGCATTACGGCAGTTGTTGACATAAACGAGAAGTCCTGATTTTCACGATAAAGAACGAAGGAAGAGACGGTATTAGTGGGAATTTAGAGAATATGAATAAAAAGGCTTTCCAAAGTCGTGTGTGTCTTGTAGAAGAATGTATACACTACTTATGCCTTAGAAGCACAGGAAACAGCACTACTTATGCCTTAGAAGCAAGAACAGCACATTTACCAAAGAACATTGATATTTTTTTATTTATTCCTACAACAAAAGAGGGCCGCTGGCTGGCATCGCTGGCATATATTATCAAACCATAACGTATTTTTAAAATTTAAAAATATACTATGTAATTCCTAAGTTAACATATAATACAATAAGTACTAAAGTTATTTTACTATTTAAGGATTATTTTCGGCAGACGAGACTAACGTTAACATTGTTTTTATGTCGGAATGCATGATATGCATGGTTAAAGAATTATGACACCAACATGGTACCTAGGCCAGGTCACAATTTTTTTTAAGATAGCTTACTGGAGGATACATTTATAGATATACTTTATGTAATTCATATTTTATTCAGCATCGCCCAACTTTGGAAGTTCCTCGTTAGATTTGCGTTAAAACACTCTCGACTACTCCCCTTAGAAAATCTGCTAAAATGAATCTGGAAGAACATGAATGTGATCACAGATGCCTTGCAAGCCAGCAGGTGCATACGGAGGGTACAACGCTGTGGGGGTGGAACCCATTCTGCATGTCTTCCTCTGATTTATATTGTCAAATTAAATTCCCTATGAAATCTGTGTGCTCGATGTGTTGTTTTCTAAAAATGGAGTAGATTTAAGAAAACAATTGCACAGATTTTTCTTGACTTCCAGACAGTTGATAGATAGTCTTGTGATAGTGAGTCCTGTATTTCCTAAGGACGGAAGTTTGCGCTAAATAATATTTACAACAACCGTTGGTCACAAATCTGTTGCCCCTTCGTCTCTAGCCTTCCAGTTCATTGGCTGGCTTTAGAAGTCTTTGGTTCGTATACATTCTCTGGCTGATAAAAGAGACAAAAAGGAATTTTATAATCCAAAATCCCTACATTTTAGTGAATTTAAGTAACAACTAGCAGGTGCCTTATGAGATATCATAGATAAGTTTATATTTCAAGTAAAGTTTTTGTTTCTAAGAATCCACTTTATACTTATTATTATTAGTTATGGTGACATTTTGTAGCAAAGAAAAGGGAAAGTTGTCGATAATAGTAGAAAAATGAGTCTATTTTTGCAGATTTCATAATCAGCTATTGAGATTGTTCTCATGACTCGATTTTCGAAAAATGTCCAACGATCCTGTAAGATGACAAAATTCTAGTCCGTTCATAATACGTATATTTGTCTGTTAGCTCTAGCAGTCGCTTACACGTGGCAAAGTTGTTTTGTTGCGTGAGGGACTTTTTTTATTTTGTCTATACTTTTCTTAATTATTTATTTGACAAAATTAGAAATCAAGATCAGTGTACAAAGTTGATTTGACATGAAATGACCTTCTCGACTATTCATCATATATTTGAAGTAATTGGTTATTTCAACTTGACGTTGAAGGAGAGGTTCTCTACGGTTTAAATTACAATGTGTGGTCTCCATTGAACAATCTAACCAACGGAAGCCTAAATTAAAGTTGACTGCTGACAAGCGTTAAGAGATTTATTGTAGCGAATTAAAGCGTTCACTACGGTGAGGGGAGTCCCACACCCAAGCTGGGGGAGAAGGCTGCTCCACTTCAGGGATTTACTCTCAATTGAAATCTGCATTTTCTACTGACTATTGATTGCTACGAGTTATATTCTGAAAGTGGCAAAAAATACCTCTTTGGATAAAAAGGAATTGTATTACAGTAATAATAATAAAGAATAAACTCACATACACCTCTTTTGATTGTGAGCTATTTTGTGAAACCAACTACTGTCACGTACCGAATTAAACATGCAACTTACTGGAGGGTTATTGAAGATTTACGGTTTAAGACAGAGTAAATTTGCTAGAGGCTGATAGCCCCTAGAATATCTCATCATCTTGTCAGATTGTCGAAGATGACACTGAAAGTTTTCGACGGGCTTGAAGATGGTGCCATTGCATCGAAAGCGCTTGCCAGCTTTACTCGACGATCAGCCAGTGACGACGGTCTCCACCGAAAGGTATGACAACACTGAAAGTACTTTATGTAAGTGAAAAGCACTGTTGGACTTCTCAATAGCAAACAGGTTACTGTGAAACTACACTCAGAGCCTTTATCATCTGTTTAAACTCATCCTGCAGGTGGAAAACCGAATTAAAAATTCCGTCATGCAGGGGCTGCTTAAACTTAGCAGATTTCCCACGTGTTTGCATTTATCTCAAAAAGTAAAAGTTCAATGAGAGCAATATTTGGTATGTAGGCTTCAAATAATGTGTATCATAAGATAACAGATTATTGTGAATATGACGTGTAGGGGGGAGGGGCTGGGTTACTGAAAGCCAAAACTATATAATGCACATGCCAAGGTTATTAATCAATATTATGAAAATACGTACATAACAACATTTGTAGAACATTACATTTGCAATAAGATTGTTTCTATACAATGTTTCGATCCGACGCATAATAACGGTGATATTAAGAATAGACGAAAAGATTAAGGGCAACGATTTAACTCATATGGCTAGTCTGATTTAATAATTCGTTAGATAATAATGTTTTTTTTAATACCTATTTACACACTGTTTTTTTTTAGAAATACTTTTGTTTTTATGTTGTCTTTATTTTTTTTTTAACTATTTGATTTGTTTTTAGGTAATTTTGGAGTCATCTTAGTTGCAGACTGAGCTTATATATTATTTGGAAAGGCCAATCTAACGACCTAAAATCACATTGAAGGAATCGGTAACATTTTTACTCAGAAAGGGTATGTTGTTGATTTTATTTTAGAACTTATAATTTATTTTGAAATGAAAAAAATTCCGTTTTCACGGAAAATGTCTCAAATTCATGAAAAGTCAAAATATTGCAGCAAGTGAGCTTAAACTGACGAATAATGAAAATGATTTTAGAATGTAATCGAACATTTTGAAGAAACATTAAACGTTATTCATTATATGAAATATTGATGTCATTGAATGACTTGTAATGGATTCTGACATCTGACATAGCTGTGAATTACTAAAGACATTGGAATCTTGACACTACCGTTATGTGATTATATATGCGAAGGAAGTTTGTAATACTTATGTATGAACTTTTCCTCTTGATTCTTGTAGGTGGCCAAGTGTTATTATTGAAAATCAAATTAGCTTTTGTGGCAATTTTTTTCGCATATATTAAGGACTTTAATATGTTATATAATTATTTTCTCAAATCACTTCCATATTTCTTTCTTTCTTACATACATTCGTTTCCACATGCTCCTCTTTTGTATACTTATTAATGTGTTAAAATAATGTATAGCAAATGATAATTGTCTTTTATTCCTCTTGCTATTCCGTTCGCTTAACGATAATAGTGATTTATTTTACTGTTTCTGAAAACATCGGTTAAACTACGATTGCATGTTTATTATTCAAGTAACGCTTAATTTGGATAATGTGCGTGCTTGTCTTATATGTGTATATATATATATATATATATATATATACACTAAGCATAAATTTAATACATAATAATGGCATTTTCATGGTCCCCTCTTCTGAAAATAAGTTTCAATTGGTTGTGGAACTCTTTGACGAATAGGACGTCAAAAGTATGTTGTGTATGTAGTTCCTTCATTTTGAATTATTTATGGGGGAGTATTTTTAATGAATTTATGATGTAGCAAGATAACTGCTGGTTAGAATTGTTTTAAGTCTATTTTTTATAACTATTTTTTTTATTTTATAATAAAATATTTCCCTTAATATTTCATTTTAGTATTACTATGTTTGGTGACGACACCTGCCCACTCATTCTCCTCCTACCTATCCAGTTTCCAGACCAACTATTGTCCAACTTCTTTAGGCGGTTATCACCAGTAATAATAATGAAAAAACCTACAAGGTACTTCCTTTTAGTTTTAACTTCCTTTTAGATTTAAAACAGTTTTAGATCTGGTGACAGATAAACGTTGTTGTAATCCTTTAAGGTCGGACAACTATGATACATGAAATTTGCTACTCCTTTATCTTATATCTTATTTCATTGGCATACTTCAGGCATTAAATTTTTATAAGAGAGTTTTCTTCTGAATATTTAGCTATTGAAAGTGGTCTAGAGGGAGGGGTTAGAGGAGGAATTCTAAAATTCTTAATATCTCCGTTATTGTGCGTCGGATCGAAAAATGGTATGGAACCAATCTTACTGCATATTTTAGATGTCGGCCTTCAGTAAACCTCCCCCCCCCCTCCTCGTACTCATGTCAAATTAACAATACGCTATTTATAAACACCAAATATTGTTCTCATTGAACTTTTACTTTTTGAGATAAATGCAACACGTGGGAGCTCTGCTTAGTTTACGCAGCCCCTGCGTGACGGACATTGTTTGTAATTTTGGTTGCATTTTTACAAACTTACTTCCTAACATGCACTTGAGTGCTATTAACCCCCAATGTTCTTAAAAGGGGATTTCCTATTGGCTTAACCCAAGACATTTAACTCAGTAAAACTTGCCGTGACTGTATCAGAGTGTGTGTAGTATGGATAGATGACATAGAAAATCGGGGACAGTATGAGGAAAGAGGTGCAATTGGACACGGACACCGTGTTGCCATCGACACGCTCTTTATCTTGCAAGCTTTTCTATGACTTTCTCATGCGTTCTTAATCCGCCGGCTGGCCGGCCTCCTGTCCAATCCCCGTACAATATCCTGCACAGTTGCATCCACCTTTTTTTCATACTTTTTGCATCTGCCACAATGCGCCAATGGTATTTGTGAAAACCTCGACGAGAGTTTCATAAAGTTTTTTTTAGCCACGATTTATGAAAGTTGTGTGTTTGACACTTGAAAATTAGGACTTTCACTTGCGTATTAGTGATTTACCTTTAAAAACAAACAAAATTATTTCAAGAGGTTTCGAGATTCATACGTAGCCTTAAGATGGGAATAATCTATTTAGAAATTAATTCATTTTAATTTTTTTTAAAAAATCCGCCATGCAGGGGGCTGCGATAACTAAGCAGATTTCCCACTTGTTTCAAGTATTTGCATTTATGAGGGGTGTTCGAAATATCTCCGTTGTTATGTGTCGGATCGAAATTTTGAATAGAATCAATCTTATTGCAAATGTAATGTTCCATAATTAGCAGATTTCCATTCAGGGAAATCAGCTATTGAGGTCATACTCATGTCGCGATTTTTGAAAAATTTCTTCAAATGTCATTCGATCCTACCCAGGAGATGACGAAAATGAGGTCCGTTCAAAATTATATATGTATACATACATACTTGTCTGTTAACGCTCTAGCGGTCGCAATTTTTGTTTGATTGTTACGAAACTCGATATTTAACCGTTTTATGTAAAAAGTCAGATCAAGTTCGTTAATGGCTGAAATCGGACTAGAGGGGGGGGGTTTAGACAGGGGGAATGTCCAAAATTCAAAATATCTCTATTATTATGCATCGGATCGAAAAATTGTATAGAACCAATCGTATTGCAAATTAAATTTACTATAAATATTGTTATATACATTTATTCTCTATCTTGAATATTAACCGAAATATTTGCATTTTTATGTCTGTGGTCGGGTATAGTTCGGATTAGGTCGGCTGTTTCCGTAAGTACTCGGCTCAGGTGGAAGCTTCTTCTAACCTTACCTTACCTTCCTTACTTTGTGAGATTTATGCAAATACGTTCTGTTCATCCGCCCCCCCCCCCTTCTTTAGTTCTTGGACTACCAAAATTTGAGTTCTTAAAATGTAAATTATTTTTACAATTCAGAAGCTGTTTCAGTTGGGAATTTATTTTAAGTAACTGAAAGATTTCTCATTACCGTTTGTATTTAATCAGGGTGGTGTTGTGTTACCAGTATGTAGATTTCTCTATTGTAAAACTTCACATGGGAAATCTGCTTAGTTTACGCAGCCCCTGCGTGACGGACTTTGTTGTTATGTATGCTTATTCACTATGTTGATTATTGACCGAGTTATATGCATTTTATAGTTTTCGGGCATGAGTAAACCCCCACTCTTAATCATGCCATATTAACCATAAGCTGTTATATAATGAACCACTTTATTTGAAGCCTAAATACCAGGAAACCTTCTTATTAACCCAGCCCCTGCGTGACGGACTTTTTCTTACTCGCAATCTGATGTATTGAACAAATTATGATATTTAGTGTTCGTGTTTTTTGTCGCTTCGTCATTAAGAAAATGTTCCTCAGTGAAAACATCGCCCGCACCAATAATATATTCACATTTTAACACACATTAAATAGTCCTATGTAACACACAATTTAGCTGTGGCAATTTTCAAAATTAATTTATAAGAGTGAAAGGCCACTTTCATTTTGACGAGGCTTTCAAGCCGGTTGAACGACATGATTAATTGGTACCCAGCTGTTTTGCAACGGCATGGGACACTAGACTCCCTTCTCTCCATTTTCGCTGTCGACCGCAGATACGGCAGTGTGTGTTGCAATCGACATCTTATATCTCTTTGCTCCATCTGTCTAAATGGTACAGGGTTAATAGCTAGCTGTCATTGTCAAGCTTCAATCTCGTTAGCGCCTTTCAGGCACAGCTGAAATATAAGTCTGTTAAATAAAATATTGAAAAATGTTGCATCCATCTAGAGATTTTAGAATATATCTTGTTTATACTTAATTATTTGATGAGAATGAATGTATATAAAAATTTCTCTAAATAACTAAATATGAAACTCTTGTTACGTGAACATTTGCCAAATAACAAAATATGATGAGTTTCCCCAACAAACGTTGAGACGTCACCCATACTCCTGGTCGTCTTTAAACGTGCTAGTATTGTCTAAAGTTTCAAGCTGGGTTATCAGTAATACTCGTACAAAGTTTCATCGAATTTCATTTAGTCTTTAAACGAGGGCCAAGAAACAAACAAATAGACTCCAACGCCAAAGATTGTTGAAATGGTTTCAATTACGCTTGAAACCAAAACGTCCGTACGCATGAGCTGCGTAAACTAAAATTTTCCCCTGAAGGTTTGCAATAGATAAATTTACATACTGGTAACACCAACGTGAATATTAAGTGAATAAATACAAAGAGTAATGAGAAATCATTCAGTCAATTTACAAGTTAATAATCTCTACAATGGAAAGATTCTGAATTGGAAATAAACAGATCAGCCAGCCTCTCATAGCTGAATAGATAGACAGAAATATTGTAGACCAGAAAGGGAAACAATTAATGAAATATATTTGCATATAACATATTAAATTTATTGAAAACTATTTACTATAGCTAGTGCTTTAATTTATAATGAATCAGAATAATTGTAAATTAGTCAAATTAACAGGCCGTATTTGCATATATCTCCCAAAGTAAAAGTTCAATGAAAACAATTTTTGGTATATAACCTTGTAATGTAGTGGCTCATGATATAGCAGCTTATTATTAATATGACATGAGTAGGAATACTATAATACGAAGACTATAAAATCCAAATATCTCGGTTAGTATTCATGATACAGAAAATATGTGTAGAACAACATTTATAGATCTTTCAATTTGCAGTAAGATTGGTTCTATACAATTTCTCGATCCGACGTAGTTTAACAGAGATATTTCGAATATACCCTCTAAAACCCCACCTTCCCACTGGTCCTATTTCAGTCATTAACGAACTTATATATATATATATATATATATATATTATTTAAAATTTTGAACTGACCTCATATTCGTCATTTCCTGAATCGATGGGCATATGTAGAGATTTTTCGAAAATCGTTGTTACGACCTCAATAGCAGACTTCAATATCGAAATGCGGTGCTGTTAGGTCGTTGACATGATAAAGTTTCTCAAAATGTTTGTCTCCATTTTGTGAATTCTTGGTCAAAGTCTTTATCTCCATTTTCGCTGTCGACTCAAGGCACCGAGGAATGATTGTCTAGTAATCAGAAACTCATATATTTTTCCACCATCTGTCTAAATGGTACTGGGCTAATAGTGGGCTGCTGTTGCAAGGCTTCAATCTCATTACCACCTTTCACAGTCAAGGTTTTGCATTGTATTCATTAAATATCATCATCAAATATTCGTTGCTATGGAAATGAAGATTACTAAATCACGGAAACCAGCTAGAGTCTGTGGATACAATATATAAATAGTTCTTGAATAGTGAGTATGTCCCTAAGGCTTATATTGAACAAAATTGAAAACCATTTCTAATATTTGTGGGGCTTATTAAGCCACTGACAAATTACAAGTTTAAGTTGTTTACAATTTAAATAATTAGTTGAAAAATCATGAATAAAAATATTCAATAAATGGTAGCTATCTAAGAAAATCCTTTCTATATCTTTTTTCGTTCGTTTCGTCGATTTCGTTAACTCGTTGAATTTTGACTAATACCATAATTATTGTCATTTTATTTATCTATGTCCAATTGAAGCTTTTGTGGATAATCGGAACAGGTTTTCTACAGGATACCACTCTTTCATAATCCGTGGACTGAAGCTTTTATTTATTAAGTCCCTCACTTAATAAATTTGGCACGCCTCTAGGTTTGCCAAGTACACCAACACCAATGTTTTACAATATAATTTTCATAGATCATCCGTATCCAAATTTCAAATCATATAGTATGTTTAATCCTTGTAATGTTCTTTTTTTTGTTCTATTATACAATTTATTGTATCTAATAATGGCTTGCGATTTTGTAGACAATTTTGTAGGAAAAAAATTATTATGTTTAGATTATTTAAACTTCTGAAAATCAAAGCTTGCTGTTGAAACGCTTATTTACGCTTATATTTAAAGTCGGAAATATGAGTTCATTGAAAATAATGACCATGATGTTAATTTGAAAGACTATTTTATTTATAAAATAAAAGATTTATTTAATTCAATACTGTTATATCAACATTGGAATTCCTTCCTCTTCTCTCTTTCCTGTATGTTATTTATTTTAGCATCTGAAGTATGACTCAGTCCCATAATATTTCATCTTTCTAACCTCATTGGTGTCATCTGTCTACGTCATAGTTGTCACGAGTAAGTCGGTATCGTCAGTATTCCAATCTCCGCTGTACTGCCGTCATTGGAGTTACCTAATCGAACTCGTTTGTGTTTTCGCTCGCGATATAGCGCCTCCATCATCATTTATTATCATTTTGATTGAAACTGTTGATTTTGTGCCTGCTTAAGACATTCACTTCTTTATTTAATCTCTATTTAAGAAGAATTTAGTAAAATATTATTGCCTCTAATTGCGTTGTGACAAAAAGGTGAAAATGTATTTTGCTAATTTTCCTTTCTGCTTCTTTTACGGTTTAGTTTTTATATACGCTTGTTTACAAGGGTCGTTTTGATTAGAAATCTTCACTTTTTTTATAGGTGGATTAATCTTTGGTAAAGAACGTTTTAATTGTGTTCACGGGATGGTCTGCACCTGTGTAGTATTTTATTTTAAGGCTGCAAATTTCTTTTAGTCATTAAAACATTGAAAGGCCTTTAGGAATATCATGCTTTCTCATACAATATAATATATTTACACTTTGTAAAAAGGGCAGAAGCTAAATGAATTTATTTGAGAGGAATTCTATAGAGATATATACAAAAAATCTAAATTTTATACCTTTTGCCTGAGGTGCCCGGAAGAATTACGTGGCTGGGTGATTCAGCGTGCGCGCATCAGCATAGCCAAGGTCTTCCTCGCCCTACTTCTCAATGGAAATGCTGTTTGAACTGGAGACCGCTTATTGTGTCATGATATGAAAATATTTGATACTCTCCTCAATTACATTTAAACTCTATTTTTGACAAAATTCTTACTGTTTCTTAAGATTTGATAAATAAACACAAGCATGAAAGGCAGGTGGCAACTGTTGATAACTAGTTGATGCATAAAGAATGCATTTCTGCGTCGTGACTTGCATTGTAACTGACTGATCTCCAGACGTCAGAACCTTCAGTTACTATAATTGAATGTAACCCTTCAATCGGGGAGCCAGGAATCGAAGCTACTACCACTAATTTAATAATTTAAATTTAAATTATTTATTAATCTTCACTTTTTGCAACTAAGGCTAATTAGGGCGGGTTATCTACAGGTTACCACCCTTATCTATCCTGGGAGAGACTAAGGGTTATATTTCATGTGTTCGCCACTAAAAAAATGTCTATTGCCCAGTTGGGAATAGAACTCGCCACTCAAGATTTACCATGTGAGATTAAAGCCAATATCCTATTAATTTATACGCTTTAAACCTACCTTGGCTACCCAGAACAACAATGTTAAATTTTAACATCACCTTCTACGTTTTTATATGCAGGATACATTTTAGAGGATTTCCCTTAGGGGAAATCAGCTATTGCGGTTGTTCGCATGATGGGATATTTGAAAAGGTTCTTCAAATGTCCGTCGATCCTACCCAGGAGATGACGAAAATAAGGTCCTTTCAAAACTTTATAAATATATTTGTCTGATAACTATCTAGCGGTCGATTTTATCAAATCGTTACCAAGCTGGATATTTAAACGTTTCACGTAAAAATGAAGATCGAGCTCTTTAACTGCTAAACTCGGACCAATAGGAGGGGAGGGGTTGAGAGGCGGGATTCCGAAAATTCGAATTATCTCCGTTATTATACGTCGTATCGAAAAAGTATATTGAACAAATCTCATTGAAAATTAAATATTCTGTAAATGTTGTCATATGCGTATTTTCACTATCTTGATTATTAACCGAGTTATTTTCATTTTTTAGTTTTCGGCCTTCTGTCAACCCTCTCTCCTCATGTTAAATTAACAATAAGCTGATGTGCCTTGAATTATAAATACCAAATATTGCTCTCATTGAACTATTACTTTTTGAGATAAATGTAAATAAGTGGCGCATGTGGGAAATCTGCATAGTTAAAGCAGTTACAGAAATTTTATATTATATTTATAATTTATTGACGACTTCTCCTAATTTTATTTGTCCATTGAATGATAGTTAGAGTGTCTTATATAGGATATTACTTACATATTAAAGAGCGTATTATGGTACGTAAGGAAATCGGAAACTTATCAGTCTATAGTTTACATACCAACATTCTGAGATAAGAAGTATTACTTTTAAGGTGAGGCCCTTACTAACCCGTTTCATTGTATCTAACTATGCAGTACACAATTATGTTCAACAAAATCGATAGTCCCCCGTGCAATAAAATCGTTGACGTTTCATCATATTTCCATGTCATTATCGATGAAATGTTCTGAATTCTCTACAGAGTATAAATTCGACTAAGTGTTGGAAACACTCTTGTTTAATCAATGCCTTGGTTCATAGCTACATTAGTTCATGATCAATTGACCCGCTATTCATTGACTTATTCGGCCTGACTGGTGAAGGTTCGGTTAACTGTCGTCAGTCGGAGACTTTCAACGACTCAGAATATTTCTTTTCAAAATGCTTTACTCCCTTTTGCAAATTCCATTTCTTTACAAAAATAGACACCTCACTAATATAAGTATTTGGAGAACTTATTCTCCCAAAATACAACAGTAATTTAGTCTTTACTAATATCAGAGTTAAAAGTTGAGGTTCTCCAGACTTTATGTAATTCAATTTACTGTATTACATGATTATAGACATTATACCTGGATTTACAATATGTTTATGTGTGTTTTATTTGGACTACATTGTATTCGATAATTTTGTAAAACCATGTTCTGTAACCTGTACTCTGGTTCCTATCTTTTTTTCGAACCTCTTATCCACACCTTTCTTCTAACTAGCCAATGGATTCTTGGCCTAGGGAGTCTCATAACATCATATTCCACACGGTAATATGCTTAGTTAATTCAAGTAGCTTGTATTTGAATTAATCTTTAATTATGTTCGACTGAATGTGAAGAACTTTGGTAGCATGATAAGACCTCTCCTCGGAAGCTTGTGCTAACGTTTAATTTTGATGTCTCAAGTTGGAAATGACCATTGGTACAATGTGATCGTGCTGGATAGTGAAGGCTCATCTCCAGATATGTGTTTCCAAAAAAGGGCCAAACTCCACAGGTAATATCTATTTTCTCACAGGAGTACTGTATTTCAAGAAAATGAATACTTTCATCTTCAGATCTATACTGTATACAATTTCTAAATTAACAATCAAATATAGAATAATACCGATATAACTAATGATATTTCCATTTTATACTAATGACTAATATAATTTTGATATATGTAGTACCGTACTGACTGCTTAATTAGAATATAACTCCCAGGAATGTCTGCATTGCACTGGGGAAAAAATATTACAAGTAGATCTTGTCGTTTATATGAAAACGCCATTATAACGCCGACTCTTGTAAACTGAGTTCCTCAGAAAATGCTCATAAGCATTGCAATTTCTTGAGCCCGTTGCTTCTCTTCCCATATTATAAATAGATATTAACTGTTTTACAGACAAGAAACCGTTAAGTGATTCAACAACTTAGTTAATTCTCTTTAGCGCTTTCTCTGGAAAGCGTAATCTTAGTCAAGCTTTCTCCTTGAATGAAGAATCTAAAATACCTCTTTCATTAATTTTAATCTTGGTCTACTGCCTGGGAAACAATGCATTGCATGAGCGCCATTGTAAACAACTTTTATCCATTTTACTCCATGTAATTATTGTCTGACGAACCTTTAGAGTATGAAATTGGCGAAGCTTGAAATGAAAAATAATGATGACTTAGTATTCAATTCAGCTACTAAAATCAGGGAAATAGAGGTTAAGATTTTTTCCACATTCCGAGGTGCAAGACATATCTATAAAAATGGGGAATTACGATTATTATCAATATCATTTGATTTGTTCAATTTGGGTTTTCTTCTCAGTTAGAAGTAGTGTACTATTGAGCCCATTTCATCCCATTTGGGGGGGGGGGGTACCTAAGGATGGCTGCGTTAATGCCACGATCGAGCTACTGGATAATAAAGTATAGTTGGGCAAAAGGCCCATAAGTACGCCGAGTCCTGTCTCTTAGCTTCCGCTGCTGGACCATGTTGGGCTTGCTCTTATTTTCATTTATTTATTCGTTTATTTGCAACAATATATAAACATTACAATCAAATTACACGTATGATAGTCATTGACAATACCCATATTGGAATGAGCATTGGGTTATACCATATTGGAGTTATGCTTTTCGCTACACAAGAAGACCTCTTGGCCACTTACGCTTCAGACCTCATCTGGGGTTTTCTGGAATATGGGATTAGGATGTCCGGGAAGGAAAGGGTGGAATTTCTGATATCGGGATTTAGCGAGGGTATGGACAAAAGGAATGTTGATGTCGTTATAGAGAGTTAACTTGGATACGTAATATGGGGAATCTGTAATTTTGCGGTGTATTCTAGATTGGAGGGTTTGGGTTCTGGAGGAATCGGATGGTTTAGTGGTTAATCCCAGAGTTCAAATCCGTCAATATTGGCCTGAGTTAGTGGGTAGTGTAAATCAAACGTGTTTAGATCTATTGTCAAGTAGTCTTAGCGGAAGTCTCTACCGGCTATTCAATTCTTGTCTTTTTAATGTGATTTGAGATTTTCAAGTTAATCGGTTATCTACTGTGAGTCCTAGATACCTAATTTGAGATTTTTGAGGACTTGCTGACATTTTAAATTTAAATAAATAGCTGGTGAATATCCCATGGTTAGTAAAGAATTGAGGTGGTTTGATTTTTTAAAAATGTATACCCTTGTCAGTAGTCTGCCTTGTTGTATTCCACTCTAGGTTGACGTAGTTCTACACCTTCTCCTTTACCTTCTAACAAAAATTCGTGTCAGGTGGCTTGTTAAGAGCAGGTTATTGCTATCTTGGCCATGATAGCAAGGTTTAGGCGAGCCACGACTGCAGCTACAGTATGAAGGCCTCATACAACACTATTTTATACCTATTTATTAGCCTTAGTAGAAATAGGCGTTGTATTTTATTCAGTGTAGTCTTAGGGGCTGGCAAGCAGTTGCCGAATATGTTGCAATGCTGAGAAAACAGATCTAATATAAAATGAGCGAAGGCTTAAATTTCATCCATGTTGCCCCGGTCATACATGAAGCATATCGGAAATACGTTCTTCCTCAATCCGCTGCTCTCTTCGTCTGATATCCGCCACTTGGTACACGTCAACTCATCGTCACACTACTTATCCAAGCGCTCAAAACCGGTAAAACAGCCACAATTGTTCCTTATTATTTCAACATTGTTTTCCTCCTAATTCTAATTTCAGATCCTTTCTATGAATAGTTTTCTTTCCTATAGCTAATTTTCTTTCTCATTCCTCACTTAGTTCATTGATGTGCCTTATCTCGAACCAATCCTAGTGATGACTTATACTTCGTGCAACTGGTAAAGTATCCCAAAATTTACTATTGCAGTGTCTCTAGCTACCAGGTAAGCGTGTTCGATAACCTCTATGACTCTCTCTTCAGGAAACCAGGCACATCAGATTGTTTTCAATTCTTTTATTATATGAGACTAGAACAAAGGACGCATTTATTGTAATACTGTTGAGTCATTCCTCTACGAAGTTATAAGAGGAATCTGACACATAACCCCACTTCTTGTATGAATGATATATTTTCCAGGTCATCTCTTCAATCATAATAATAATTGGCATTTAATTCTGCAATCAAATGCAAATAGACCCAGAGAGGTAATGACTACATGATTATACTCTGTGTAACCTTTACTCTCTCCTTACTTTCGTCATCCTCATGTATACACTCAGTTCTACGTCTCGCATAGACGATAATCAACTCTACAATGATTTAATGGTCTCATTTCTGCTCTGAATATATTTTTTTTTCTGTATATGCACGCGCGTGTATATACTATTGAATTGAATTGATAATTAATTTAACAATCGTATATTAATTATAAGAATATATTATGTAGCATTGTTTACCCTGGGATATTCGAGAAAATGACTCCGCAATTTGTTTTAAGGCGAGATCATTAGGGCTGGATATTCGTCAGTAGTTGTGAGCTTTCATAATATTGAGAGTGCCGCCAGAGGTTCTGAGATGGTGATGAATTTTAATCTGAGAAAAGCTTTGTTGATGAACGTTATTCAAAATCACTGAGCAAGTAGTTTCTCCCCTTTCTCAGTGCACACATCAATAGCGGCTCGACTATTCATTTCTCCCCTTGCTCTTGAATATTAAGGCTTTAAGGGTTCGGATGGTTCTTTAAAGATGAGTCGGTCCTTTCATTTCCTTTCTGAACTTGAGCAATTCTGACCCATTCGTCATATCATACCTTTCTTCCTTTTTATTTAGTCCATTCTTCGAATTCAGGGGTGAACAAAAATCATAATAGAAACCGCTGATTTTGAAAATACATATACGGAAATTTACTAATAAATTAACCCATATAAAATGTGTTTTTCTAGTTTATATTTTGGAAGAGGACATATAACCTCTTTTTGAAAATATATATATATATATATATTTTTTTTTTTTTTTTTTTTTATATTTATTTGGTGAGTTCTGCAACTAGGCGATGTAGCTCAGTATCATTTATTTTCAATTCCTTAAATTAAAATGTTAAAATAAAGAAAAATGTTTTCAAAATTATTAAAATATAGTATAGTATAAAATATAGCTATATATAATACTAAGGAATAAAATAGAACTAAGGGACCGTTAAAATAAAACTATGTAAAACTATAATTTTTGCGATTAATCCTGGCTTGAGGATGATGGAAGTCTAAGGCACAAGTTTAAAAATGTATTATACAGCCTAGTTCTAAAAAAAACACAACTACAAATTAGTAACACAATTTGAGATAAAAACGAAGAGAAATGAGTGAAGTAGGCGTGGTTTAAAGTTTGTTGTAAATGTTAACTGTCTTCGAGTGATTAAGAGTGTATTTATATGTGGGCTACCTTCTGTTAATAGTTCGTACAAGTCGTTCAGTAAGTTCTGATGTTAACGTACTCTGCAGTCGATCAGGAGATGTTTAAAGGTCAGTACTGTATTACAGTGAGTGCATGTAGGTCGATCTTTTCGGTTTATGAGGTATGAATGAGTAAGTAATGAATGTTTGATTCTAAGTCTAGTCAACATCACTTGATCTCGCCTGGTAAGATTTTCCAAAAAAAAAAGAAAGTACAAGATAAAAATTAAAATCCCCTACGTATATACCCTTAAATAACAGAGGTCTTGAGATTTTGACATAATGAATAATTAATTTTTATGGTCAATCCAGTTGTTTTCTTCTCTTCCATTTTTAATGCATAAATGATTGGTGTTTGCCATATATACCATTGCGTGATTTAATTATATTATTGAATGTAAATAGTTAATTGTCTATTCTACAAATGTTAATAATGTTGGCATTTAGGAGAAATCTATATGAACTCACTGCCGAATGAGATTTGGTACTGTCTCCTTCAAAGTTTCTGCGCATCCAAAGGTTCTTTTGGCGTGGCTCTGGTAAAATATAGATTTTAATTAAATGAAAATGACAAGAGAAAATCGTTGGTGCATGTTTCAGTATTTTCTCACTTTTGTATAATGTTGTCTTATAATTATTTTCATCATTATTATACAATTTGCGCCTTCTTTATGGAATGGGTATCATTCTTTAGTCAAAGAGAAGTATAAATTGGTATATATGTATATTGGTAGATGTATATATTAATAAACCCACCCCCTTCAGCAAATGATAAACATTTTTAAATTCCTCTGTCCTAATCTCTGTTGGTTACTATCATGGCTCTTTCATTTTATAACCTTTCGGCATCCTAACCTTAAACCTATTGGCAATATTCAGTGGTTGGTTTGTGGTTTCGCTTTGTTCCACCTGTAGCTCTGTACTCACGCTCTGTGGTTATTTGTTGTGTTCTTCCTTGACAGTAATTACTATAATTTTTGTTTTCATTGTATTTCACTCAGTCCCCCTTCTCTTTTTGTTATTTATTTGTAAATTAGACTATCTAGACTCTGTTTCACTAAATAACATTGAGCTTTTTGCTCAGAATGAAGCTCTAAAGGCCAATATTTTTTCAGTTGAACGGGTATGTATTTTTTCAGTGTTTTCTATACTGTCAGTAAGCAATTAAATTATTATTATTTTTGATTAAATTATTAAATTACTTTAAAAGGTACAGTGGGCTTTACCGTCAAGTAAGAAACATTTTTCTTTTGTTTGGATTTTACCTTTTATAAATTTTAGTAAATATCCATTAAGTAGACTAATAAATACCATCATGAGGCCTAGGCCTGTGACCATGATCATTTTCCTAATTTTCATACCTCTTGAGGAAAACACTATTCAAATTTTTGAATATGCATATGTTATCGATGATATTCATTATTTGAGTTTCTGCAAATTATTTGTGGGTTCAGGTTAGCCGTGTGTGTTAAGAAGTAGGTCTTAAAATGGCAAACCTAGAGTCGTGAGTTCGATTCCCACTCTGGGGGAATGAGATTTTATTTAGAGATGACGAACTAATTAAATAAAATTCTTAGTCCTGCCCTGATGGTGGTAGTCTGTAGGTAACCCCTCCCAATTAGCCTTAAAAGCACAAATTGGGCGCTAATAATAACAACAACAAATTATTTGTAGATATAATAATATACAAAATCACTTATATACTGCTCAAAATTGAATAGGGATATTGGTTATTTTTTTCTTATCCTATTAATTTTAATTAAATCGATCTTAATTAAATTCCTTTTTTATGGGGGGAAAAAGACAATAATTTCTAATAAATATTAATGATTTTTATAATAAAAAAAAAAAATATGCTAGGCTCCATACATACCACAAAACAGCCAATATCCCTGTTCATTTTTGAGCAGTTTAGATTGGGGTGGGGGAGGGAGCGTCGGGCAGTAATGTCACATTACAGATGTATTCGGTGCTATTAGAGTTTCAAAAAATATTTACAGCGTCTTTCTTTTTTGTAAAAGATACCTTGAAATTATTAATTATTAATCATTTCAATCAGAATCATAGAAACGAAAATATTTTTGTTTCTTTTGTAAATTTTGGAAGGTCTCCTGTATGGCCGCCGTACTTCGTACATATCTGTAATCTATTTTTATTCATGTGAGTTTGAAATGGCTATTCACAATGAATTTACTTAAAAATATTGAAATAAACGGTGAATATAAAAGTTCGTTGAGTTCACAGGCTTGATGTGGGGGGTGATTTTCTTTGTGCTACCCACATAACGGATTTTTTCTACAGCGGTATATGTAACTCATTTAATGTGAATCTAGATTAATTCCATTCCGTCTTTCTCAACTAAGCACAGCAGATGTTCCGAAACCTCATTTTTTTTAGTGGGAGGAGAGGTAACAGTTTAGGTCAATATAATGCTTAATGCTTATTTAGGTTCTAAACGGTGAAGAATTCAGAGATCCCATGGAGAATTCTGGCTAGCCTAGATTTAGGGAAAGGAAGTTGTCCGTCATGTTCCCAGTTTTATTCATCGCCACCCCCGATTTCTTCTCTCCCATGATGTGGTTTTCTTCATATTACATCTCAGAATAGCCAACGATGGTCACTCCGAAGCAGTTAGTTTGCATTCCTTCGTCAGATCTGACACATATTTCTCAAATACAAAAATTTCCCTATGATGAAGTATACTCGCTTGTCATCTTTATTTTTAGTACTGGGATTAAGGAAATATTATAACTTATTGTTTATTAGTGTCATATATTACTATATTAATTATTGCCTAGAATTATCTTTGAGAGTCCATGATATAATTTTCGTTGATAGTTGCTTTTATAAGTGAATTTTGAATAACCGGCTAACAGGGGCTGCGTAAACTAAGCAGATTTTCCAAAGGCGTCACGTATTTCCATTTCAAGACGTGAAAGATCAATGAGAACAATATTTGGTATATAAGTTTCAAATAAAGTACCAATGGTACTCTGGTATTATATACCAGAGTATTGTTTATGTGACATGAGTAGGAATGGTGGATTGCAAAAGACTGAAAGCAGAAAAATGCAGATATTGAAGTTAAAGAATAAATGTATACAACAAAATTTATAGATCATAACATTTGCAAAGATAGATTCTATACAATATAACTCATAATAACGGAGATATTTCGAATTCTCAAAATTTCTCCCTCTGACCCCCTCACTCTGGTCCGATTTCAGTCATTAACGAACAAGATCTTTCTTTTTAAATAAAATGTTTAACCATTAAGTTTGGTAAGGATTAAACAAAACTTATGACCGCTAGAAGTTAACAGACAAATATATAAATCTCTCTCTCAAATATAAATAATAATTTTGAATGGACCTCATTTTCGTTATCTCCTAGGTAGGATCGATGGACACTTGAGGAAATTTTCGAAAATCGGGTGATGAGTACTTCCTCAATTGCTGAATTTTGTTTTTCTAGTAAGACCCAGTGAATACCATTGAATGAGCTGAACTACAATTGGACCGCCGTAAACCGTGTTTATTTTCTTCTGCGTTGCTGATTCGTAGTGAAATCCGAGGGAGCTTTCTTTGGGTTGAACTTGGACTACAACAGCCCGTGTTAGAATGGGCATTGTTGTTGGACATATATACATTCCTCCGTATCATCTATTCAGTCATTCCTTAAGCAATTTGAATTTGGTTGAAGATTGTAGTGGCTCCGGTTTAGATTGTCGTGTTAAAAGATATTCCAAATGCTGCCCGCGTATGGTTGACTTTATGCAGGTCTTTCTTCTTGGATTAAGCAAAGGAATTTGGATTGTTTTACTTACTAAGTAAAAGTGGTTGAGGATGTTTTATTATTTAAAACTAGAAATACGATGTGTGGAGTTTGTAAAGGGAAACCTCAGACTATGTGTTTGGTGAAAATTATCATCTTTCCATAATATTATTAGTGGCCATTGATTGACAAAGAATAATAATCTCTTCTAATGACTTATAATGTTTGTCTGACCTCGATTTAGGTGCTCCTGATTCCCATGTTGACGCCCCTTCCGTCTGATTGCTGTGGGCTCTCCGAATTGTATAATTAGTATAATGGCAGCCGCCTCGACTGGTTTCACTACCATGGGAACCCATTAAGGAAGTTTTTAATCAGCGGGAAAGCTCAGCTCCGCCGCATTTTACTTTCATTTAGTTTTTCAGCCTCATGTTTAGCAGATTTCCCTTAAGGAAAATCAGCTTAGGAGGTACTCATGACGCAATTTTTGAAAAATTTCTTCATTTTCCTTCGATCCTATTTAGTAGACAATGAAAATTTGGTCCGTTCCGTATATATATATATATATATATATATATGTATATATATATATATATATATACTAGCTAATTTACCCGGCTTCGCCAAGCAATCCATTTTAGACTGAATGATGAAGGTATTTTTTTTTTTGGCAAGGCTCTACTTTGCACAATATTTTGACATTTCCCTCTCCCAGTGTTTAGTGTTTATACCCGTCGTTGCTGTGGATTTGTTAATAATAAAATTATTTGTTACGTAAGGCTTCATTCTCACTCACAAATATTTTTGTATTTTCCGACTCCAGTGAAAGTAATTTTTTTTTAAAACGTAATGGACCACACAATTCATAGGAAGTATTCTGTCTTCCAAACCATGTATGAATAAAAGTTCCTTTCCCTTTTAGGTACGTATTAACCGCTGTTAAAAACACTCTTTTGTAAGTCTCGATTGTAAACTTTATTTCATATTGGTAAATAGTGTGTTAAGTAAAGTATATTATATATTAACTGAGTCATATATAATATGTATATATTTGTCTGTTACCGCTCTAGCCGTCGAAATTGCGGTTTAACCAAACTCCATATTTAATCTTTTTATGTAAAAAGAAAGATCAAGTTTGTTAATGGCTGAAATCCGACCAGTTGGAGGGGAGGAGGAGTTTGGAGGGGATGAATTTCGATAATTCATAATATCTCCGTTATTATGCGTCTGGTCGAAAACTTTTATAGAACCAATCTTATTACAAATGTAATGTTGTATACATGTTGTTATGTGTGTATTATCATTATCTTGATTATTAACCGAGATATTTGCATTTTATAGTTTTCGGCCTTACGTTAGCACCCTCTCCTACTCATGTCATATTTACATTGAGCTGTTATATTATGAAGCACATTATTTGAATCATAAATACCAAATATTGTTCCCATTGAACTTTTACTTTTTGAGATAAATCTGCTTAGTTTGCTCAGCCCCTATTTACAAGAAAGAACATCATTCAACTGGCTATGTTCCCCTTTGAATTATTGACTTTAAGGTTGACTTTCCCCTAACCGAATAGCCGTCATTAGTCTAAGCGAGGGACTCTGATGAATTTTGCTAATCGAATAGCTGGGCAATCCACTGCCTCTCTCTTCAATTGAACATGCCTGTCTGGTGTAGCTAAAGTCAAATTGCCTAATAATTATTTTATTGCATCTTATTCGTGGAGTTTGATTGTAGAGAGTCGTTGGCATAAAGTTTTCGATCCTTCCTACACTCATTTCGGCTCCCGAATAGGAAAGGTAAGAGGAACTTTCTCTCAGTGATTATAGTAAATGACCCTTACTAACTATTTGAGGTAAAAATGTATGCCAAGAACATCTTAAGTTTAATATTTTAGCAGAAGCCCCTTAAGGGAATATTCAGAAGGTTGAAAATTAAAAAAATGTATCTGCGATAGTATTTTCTTTTTTGGGGGGGAGGGTTCTTAGAACAACAATTATAACAAAATATATTTGCAAAAAGATTGGTTGCATAACATGTTTTGAAGGAGATGTGCTGAAAGTGTGACATACGGACAGAATGGGGAGACTAACGGTCCTTTTTGAGGACAACAAGCTCTAAAAAGTTTATAGTTATTTCGCTTTGAACAATCTTCTTCGGTGTTCTTTGAAGTATGTCTCTTATTGTACAATAAGTAATTTCTATTCCGAAAACCGACAAGCAGATGTTGATCGTCTGTAATTCGACTACCCCGCTAGGCTTCCCTCACCCCTGGAGAGAGGGGATATCCCCCTCCAAGGTATTGCTTAAGACATCATTATTGTACTATAGATAAGTCGTTCTTACAATAAACAACACATACATGAAGGAAAGAGTAAATAAAGTACGGTGAGGTGTCGTGATTCAAGAATGAAAATGTTATAGGTACATTTTTTAACTGCCTTAAATTGAAGAATTCATTTTCCACCCGTTTTTAAGTGTTGAGTATTAGACAGTTGTAACTGGTTGATATATATATATATATATATATATATATATATATATATATATAATTTTTATATATGTATGGTGCTTGAAGTGGGAGTTATCGACTATAGGGATGAAAATAAAGGTCTTCCTACAATGAACAGTTTTCATTGGGGGAATTTTTTTTCACCCCTATGTTTATATGTGTGTATGTATAATATATATATATATATATATATATATATATATATATATACATATAGAAACACACACGCGCATACGTGTATGTATCAAATTATGGTGGCCTGCTTTTTTACGTAAATATACAAGGGAGGAAGGGCTCATGAACACGTAGATACGCCCGTACTTCATCTTTGTTATTAGTCAAAAGGTCGGGGGGGGGGGAGATTTCTCATTACCATTTGTATTTATTCCCTTAATATTCACGGTGGTGTTAAGTGTTACCAGTATGTAGAGTTATTCATTGTAAAAGCACGAAGGAAATCTGCTTAGTTTTCGCTGCCCTGCGTCCTGGACTTTCTATAATTGTTGTTCTATGCATGTTTTCCCTCCAAACGAGAATACTTAAGCAGATGTAATTGTATTAATTTTTAACCCTCTGTAAATCCCCTTAAGGGACATGTGCTAAAATATTAAAATTAAGATCTTCTTGGCATACATTTATACCTACAATAGTTAGTGAGGGTCGTTAACTATAATCACTGCGAGAAAGGGGAGATACCCAGTAGATCATATTAATTGACTATTGTTAACTGTTTCATTTGCGAGGGTAAGTATGTACCACCAGAAAGTTTTCAATGTAGCTAGTAAAGAACAAACTGCATGTAGCAAATTTGTTGACGCTGTTACACTAAGAGATTGGGATTTTACTGAACAACTGTTCTTATTCGTTTCTATTATGCGCTTTTATTTACTTTTTAATTGTGATTAACGCCTAAAAGACAGGACAACGAATTCAAACGGGAAATGGGTTCGAAGTGCTTTTTTAGAAATTAATAGTTTCACGTTATTACATCTTATTATGCCCAGCTTAGAATCCTCATAGAAAGGGATATTTTGTAAACATTAAATCTCACTTTAAAAGACTCATTAAGGTGAGACAATTATACAAATGTTTCCTGTTACCTCATCAAAATTGACCGAACCAACTTCACGTCATCCCCGTCAAAGACACCGATTTAATAACAGCTTTACTTGTAAACCACCTTTAATTAGATCCTTACGTCGATATGATGGCCTAAGAGAAACTGTCGCGTGGTGCGTATATTGAAGAAAGCTGGCGGTTCTACTACTGATTCCCTCTCTTTATCTTATGGGTAGATTCGACCACTCCTTCCTCTCTCTCTCTCTCTCTCTCTCTCTCTCTCTCTCTCTCTCTCTATATATATATATATATAGATATTTATATATATATATATATAAAACATAGTCTCTGTGGAAATCATGAAAGGTTTTGGATAGGTATATAATGCTTATCCTCTGCATAAGGTTTATCTTGAAGTTGGTAGCGGACTCGTTTCTTTAAAAAAATGCCCGTCTCAAATGTAAATCAATCACGTCATTTATTGAAAAAAAGGGCGTTTTCTTGCAGAAACAGGAACTTTTATTCCTAGGGCACCATCGAGAAAGGGCAAATCATACTTGTTCATCAGAATGTTTCTGTTCTTGAAAGACTAATTTTGGATATGAAGGCTGCCACAAACAGAGTTTATCTTCGTTTTTAAGAATGAAAAGAGTATTTCGAGACTATCTAATTAAATTTATGGTCTTAGAATTTGTTTCTTACAATTTTATTATGGTGATCCGATTCATAATAACGGAGATGATTTGAATTTTCGAAATTCTTTCCCTCTGAACCCCCTCCCTCTGGACGGATTTGAGCTGTAAACGAACATGATCTTTCTTTTTAAATAAAACGTTTAACCATCAAGTTTTGAAAGTATTAATATTAAACAAAACTTATGACTGCTTGAGGTTAACAGAGAAATATATAAATATCTCTCTCTCTTCCCTTATATATATCAAGATGTCAAGATTCGTCGTCTTGACTTTTTATTAAATAGAATACAGTATAAATAATATATCAATTTTATTTTTATTTCCTTCTAAATCTGTTACTGCCTGTAAACTTAGTATAGTGTATTTACTAGAATATTTACTCGATTTATCAGTACATATTATAAAAAATTGTGATTAAAAAAATGGTTTTTCCCAATTCTGGGACCACATAAAATGAAGTAGTTACAAATTTTGGGATTTACTTTATAAATTTCGAAAGGTGGTTCGTTAATGTTGTAATTTATTCTTAATGCATTATTAACATGGGATTGCCTCAGTATCCTACTTTGTACCATAATATGGTGGAAATTTGGAAAGAGATGTGATCCGTGATCTATGGTATGAAAATGTTTCCAATGATTGTAGGTTTATAATCTGTGAACAGGATTCTATTTGGGTCTGCTCTCGTATGGCAAGAGGAACATAACATACAACAAATTCCTCCAAAATAACTAGATTAGTAAGTAGTAAGTGAGTAGAGAAATATATGTGATGCAAGTCCCCTAGACCTAGTGAGCGCAAAATTATATAATTTATTGTCTATCATGGACAAGAGATGCTAAACGTTTTGGGAATGCCCAATGTATTACAGATTGGCAACTATGAAGCAAACTTCCCCTGTATGAATTTTAAAAGCTGGTTGACTAGTATATAAGTAGAATAGTTTAGAGTACCACAAAAAACTGTCCGAAATAGTTGCATACAATAGCAATAACTAGTTGCTGTAAATGTGGTAGTTTACATGTGCAGTGAATACGTGAGAATTCCTCAGCAGTCTCAGTTAATGATCTAGTGCACGTCCGTATAATAAATAATTACCACTAGGCTATTCGGCAGAGTATATATATATATATATATATATATATATATATATGGATGGGTGTATGTGTGTAAAATTGCCTACTTCATGTTTCAACATTACCTGTAAAACTGTAGACACGGACAAGAAGTAGTGGGAGTTTAGAAAATGGCTAAAATCTCTACATTACTTAATTATACACATTATCATGCTTTAGATATTGTCGATGGTATTCCACTACATTTTTTTCTAGTGGTCTAGTCATTAGTGTTTTTATTTTTTGGCCTGGAGCAAACCATTACTATTAAGTTTTCCAGTTTTGAGTATTATTCGTCAAAACCATCTACTGTTAAATTTTAATCAAAAAGACTTGTTAACAGAGGAATCTTAATAAGGGAGAATTGTAAAATAGTACAATGGTAAACCTACAGTGGCGAGTTCGATTCTTGCCTGGGCAAAGGAAATTATTTAGTGACGAAATTCATTAAATAACGTCCTAAAATCCCACCCTGGCTAGAAAATGGTGGTAACCTGTAGATAACCCGTCCCAATTAGCCTCAGTTGCAAAAAGTGGACGTTCATAAATAATAATAATATAATAGAAGGTGAGGTGGATTCATATGCGAGTCATTACACCACAAGCGAAATCTTTTAGTTTAGGCTGTCTCTGCGCTACAGACGTTTTTGTTTGGTTTTCTTTTTGTTGTGTCTTTGCAAACGTTTTAATATAATATTCGTAAAACCTCACTTATAAAATTATTTCTTTACATCCTTATATGCATTCCTTATATGGAGCGTTGTAGTATTATTTTTATTCTACATTATAAATTGTTGTAATTAATACTAAATGGAATGACCCTAGTATTGCAAGTTACAAAATATGAAGGCAATATTTTGAAAAATAAAAATAAATGTTGATGATATATGAATCCGTTTTTGTATGAGATGATAGCTAAGCATACCGGGCTAAATAAAAGAAACAACACGTCTCTACGATTTTTTATATGAGTGTTTTTCGAAATGTTTGTCTCTAGTGATGTTACAAAATTTAATAGAGACTGTGGACCTTCCATCTTGAGTAACGTCTGACTAGATTCTTGATTGCTGCTTGATATTTATTTTTTAAGAAGTAATCGCCACATGACCTTTAGTGTCCGATTTGTTTCTCATACAATATTGTGGCTTCAGTTACACAACTATTGGAAAAATTGATTTTACACATATTATTAGACTCGGGTCATGTAAGGGGTTTCATATAGTCAAAGAAGGAAATTGGATTTCACTCCATGAGTGCAATTTAATGCGCTCCTGAGAAGATTATAGGATGGGGCAATAGAAATCAGAAAATTGGACTTGACTTATTTCGTACTTAAGTATTTCGATTGGTAACTCCATTGGCCTATGAAATAACTCTGGTAAAACATTTCAATAATTTAGGAGAATGTTTGACGAAATTATTCAACAGCTTAAAGCTGTAATGGGGGCAGTACTGTAGGCGGAACATAAGTACTTCGGTCAGTAACATTTTCCTGGTGAGATTTACAGCCCACTTCATTTAATAGTTCTTCAATATTCAAACCAATGTAACAATGATTCCATTTTCGTTGTCGTTTAGAATCAAATACTCTGTTACGTAGGTTCTATTCTTTTTTTTATTGCAGATTTCCCTTTGAGGAAATAAGTTTTTGAGACCTCGAAGCGATTTCTGAACATTTTTATAAAATGTTCAGCTCATTGATCTCAAGTTAGCACAGCTAGGCTAGTAGCACCTTATATTTTATGACGAAATAGAGCCAGGACTTGTGATAACTTTATTTGAAGGTCTTTTTGGCAGGTGAGAAATATGAATTGCTTACACCGTCCCTGAGTGGCAAGTTTAATACAGTACGGCTTATGTTAATTTTCGAAAAATATTTTGAGATAATATAAAATATTACATATAAGATTTACAATATCAGTTTCCTGACACATTCATTTTTAGAGAGTGTTGTGGTAATTTGATTTCACTTTAGTGCTTCCCAGCTATTCTTAAAAGCACTTTTAGCAATGGTAAAGCATAACCATATTCTTTATATAATAAGGTTGAAAGTGCCATACTGAGACCATAGCAGGAAATTCTGGTTACTGAGTGGGTTGCAATTTAACGTTTTCGGTCTCGTCTTCTCTCTTAAATTTCGAGTGCTCTTCCTGATTTCATTCCTGTTACTTAGGTACAGAAGGGAATGGGAAACCATCGAATGTCTTTACAACCCTTCTCCCTTGTAAAAGTGCGTGTTCTATTAAAATTACGGATATGCCAGTTTAGCAACGCTTAGTCTTTATAGGCTCACATACATGTGCAAACGCACACATGTTTTGGTCTATTAGTGCTCTAGGGTATGTAATTTTTATATTGATTGTTAGTGAGCTTATTATTTAAACTTTTATGCGTGAGAATAAAGTTCAAATTTTTTAATCGCCGAATTTGATGTACCTTGAGCATCAGACATTAATAAAGAGGTGAAATGTAGTAGCGCTATGAATGTTTCTAGGAATTAAGCTTTAAAAAATGCATAGTGCTAATTTCGTATTAGTTTATTCACAAAATTTGGGTCTCTGAAGTGTTGTCATCTTGTAATGATATAAAACTTTTTGTTGGGTTGTTCAATTAAATAATTTTATTATATTTTTAGCAGATTTCCCTTAAGGGAAATCAGCTATTGAGGTTGTACTCATGACGGAATTTTCGAAATTTTTCTTCAAATGTCCATCGATCCTACCTAGTAGATGACGAAAATGAGGTCCGTTCAAAACTGTATATATATATATATATATATATATATATATATATATATATCTATCTATCTATCTATCTATCTATCTATCTATCTATCTATCTATATATTTGTCTGTTACCGCTCTAGCGGTCGCAATTTTTGTTTAATCGTTACGAAACTCGATATTTAACCGTTTTATGTAAAAAGACAGATCAAGTTCGTTAATGGCTGAAATCGGACCAGAGGGAGGGGGGGTTTAAAGGGGGGATTTTCGAAAATTCGAAATATCTCCGTTATTATGCATCGGATCGAAAAATGGTATAGAACCAATCTTATTGCAAATTAAATTTACTATAAATATTGCTATATACGTTTATTCTCTATCTTGAATATTAACCGAGATATTTGCATTTTTCAGTTTTCAGCAAACCGCCACTTCTACTCATGTTACGTAAACAATACTCTGCTACATAATAAATCACATTATTGGAAGTTTAAATACCAAAAATTGTATTCAAGAGACCTTTATTATACGAGATACATGCAAATATGCCCTGGCGACCCCCCCCCCCATCTTAAAGTTTTGGACTACTAAAATTTTATTGATTGAGATAACAATTATTCTGACTCATTATTAATTACAGTACTAGATATAGTAAATAGCTCTCAATAAAATAATGTGTTATATTCTGATATATTTCAGTAATTGTTTTTCTTTCCGGTGTGAGCCGGGACGACCCGTTTGTTTACATTTCTAACCTAACGCTTCCTGTCGGCAGGTTATTGAAATTGGATGAGACATTTCTTATTTCCGTTTGTATTTATTCACGGTGTAGTTGTGTTAGCAGTATGTATATTTATCTATTACTAAACTTCCCGAGGGAAATCTGCTTAGTTTACGCAGCCCCTGCGTGACGGACTTTTTTTTTTTTGCTACGAACATGAAAGTACTAAACATGGATGTTAAACACTTATTCATTTCTATTACCTTGGTAAATCTTGGCCGACAGATTATTTGCATGCATTGCGTGTTACGGGGAACTTATTATAGTATTCTGACGGCTTCCAACAACTTTTCGTATTACTGACAACAGTACATAACTAATAATCCAGGACGGAAGAGGTTATATGTTACATGATGAAACAGTTACAGTTAATGCAATTGACGTCCCCCAGCACCATCTATCAACATATCTATGTTTGTTGTTGCCTCTCCCTCTCGTCCTATTAGGTGCTCCATATAACCATATCTTTAGACAGTATTAATGCCCAAAAATGACAACATACATAATTAATTAACACGATTTATCGCTCCAGTAAGATTTAAATATCTAAATTGATCTACATATCGTCTCTCTCTCTCTCTCTCTCTCTCTCTCTCTCTCTCTCTCTCACCCTCACACACACACGCACATACTCTCTTCTCTCCTTCTCACTCTTCCACTTTTCCTCTCACTCCCACTCTCCTTCGTGATCTCTCTTTCTACCCTTGGGGTTCTTTCCCCCCTCATACCTGCTTCCCTTTACTAGAGTTCAGGTTTCACTTCCAGAACATAGAATCACCTGGTCCCTACGATCATTGTATCTTTTTATAATTTGCGTTTATGCTAATGCACGATGCCTAAGCGTACCACTAGGAAGAACTGTGAACTATACCAAATCAATTGAACAGCCTGCCTCTCCCGCCTCTCTTAACGTTCTCATCATAAACTTGGTTTTCCATATTTATTTTAAGAAGAACATCTTACGACACCATTAAAGTGGAAAACAAACGTTATACACAATAGCTTTGAATGTGCCGACAAAGACTTCTAAGATCATTAGGGTCCTAGCGATTTTTTCGCTCTGAAGCGGATCTTGTATTTTTTCCCTTCTGGCTCTGGGATTCCTCGATAAGAGCGGAACTTTTTTTCGTTGACGGAGGCTCCTGTGAGACGGTAAGGATACCCGCAGGTTGGTACCGTTCGGGTAACTGGACTCCTTAGAAAGGAAACCTACCTTAGTCATCTTAACTCCTTGGAAGAAATACTTCCAAAATTATGTAAATAATTTATTTAAATGTTTGAGCATACCCCATTGAGACCTCTTCCAGGAAAGCCCACAGTAAGTACCCTCAGAAAGTAATTCCATGATTTAGATCTTTTCTTTGTAATGTTGGGAGGCAGTTCATTATTTAAATTTAATTTCATATATTTAACCATTTATTATATCTCATATATATACACAATAATAATTTATTGTATTTAAATAATAAAATGGACCTTACTTCTTACCATCACAACCTAAAGCTCCACGTGAAGGAATTACTTTTTGATAGCAAGAGAACACATTCTGTTAATATTACACATGTTTCTAAGAGGTGTACATTTTAGGCGAAGGGATCAATGGGATATAAGTATGTAGTTGCATGTTAAGGAATTTAGCAAGAAGCCTTAATAGGTTAGCCCATCGTTCACTACAAGCCACACAAACCCGAACATTCAGGAAAATCGATCCTATAAACCAGAATATCAACATGATACTTTATGGCATTATGCCAGTTAAACGTTTAGTAAATAGGGTTTTCATAGTTTATAAGTAAAAACAATGTATATTCTATTAATATATATCTTTATGTATTATAGGCGTCAAAAAAGGTAAAAAATTATCAATTTCCAACAGGCCTAAGCAGGCTTTTTTTAAAATTTTGCTTAGTTTAAGCAAACATTTTATCTAAACTTACTATTCTCTATTTATCCCTTAGCAAGTATATAACATGTTTCCATATAACGGAGAGTGTTTTACTATCACATTAATTGGTAATTAAATCGCACATTAGCTGATTTATAATTGTTTTCCTCTGTGTGGATTTGATGGGGACAATTACTTATTTGTTTGCACAGTTGTAGTTTTGATGCCACGCGATGAGTTATTTGTAAATTTTTGTTTACGTTATCTTGGTGTCGCAGACATTAGCTTACCAACTTTGGTGTACGCCCAATTTTCAACAAAAAAGCCCCTATAGACTTGGTCTGATTCTCACTCAGTTTTTATAGATTTTCACAATTTTCTCTATTTAATGAATAATAGAAATAACTCCTGCAGTTATTTTAATGTCGGAAATCTCATTGGACTTTCCAAAAGTTCATTAAATTTACTTTAATTTAATTTTCATGGATGCTAAAAACATATAACCTTATAACATCACAGAGGAACATCTAAGTGGTTTCATTCAAGATATTATTAACAGAATTCTTATTTTTCTGTACCTTTTATTTTTTTGCATTACTGTTTTAAGGGCATTCTTCTCTCGATTTTGAGAAAAATGTTTACATTTTATATGCTTCAATCTTGTGCCATTTGCTCTCTAATAGTCCCAATATTTTCTGCGTTATACAAGTTTAAAAAAAAAAATGTATTTGTTAGTTCTTCTTCTCTGCTTAGAACAAAGTGTCTTTGCCAGTGTAAACGAATAATAATATGAAATAACCAACTACTGGCATAAATATTAAGAAGCACATAATACATCTTGTCTAGTTGTCGAGCCCAAACCTTGGTCCACCATTCGCTGGAATTTGCAACAGTAAGATGGCCGTTTTGTATGTTGCTATCGTGATTATGTAGAGAGACTATTGAAGGAGAATTCTCATTACAGGAAGGTACGGACAATGATAACTAGTGTTTAAACTTATGATGGAGAATGAAGTTACTACAAAAAAGGCAGAGGAATTTGGATTAGATTTGTCAAATATCTTTACGTGCTTTCCTGATGTCCTTGCCCATATTTAAGCTCAGAAAGCCTATAGTCGTTTACTCAATTACATTTCCACCGAAAGTATACAAAAAGAACAGGAAGTAGACAAAACCATCGAAGGAACTAGAGCTCTTTTCAGGAAAGAGGAAATCTAAAAGAAATAGAGAATGAAATTAAGGAATCATGGTAGAAAATGACACTGCTGTTTAAGAAGAATAGGAGAAAAAAAAGAAGAAGAACTAAAAATAAAATCATTTCAGCGTCTAGATGAATCTTAAATAAGCAGCATAATCATACATGTTAATGGTGACTCAGATGGACCTTAGTTTCACTAAGCTGACGTAATCAAACGGATGCTATCTATATCGTGCCAACCCCAAGAAAACTTTTCCTCATGTGCATCCCTGAAATCCAGAATATTGTAACAGTGGTAGCTTATAAAGGGCTCGAATCTTCTGACAATAATTCTGAAGTAATCGTATATGAATCTTTATGAACACGACGAACTACCTAAAACGTTTTGCATCATATATAAAACCTAAATTAAATGCGTTACTAAATTATATGCATTTTATGCTTAGACGTTTTGAACAGGAGCACTTTGCAATAATGAGTTTTATTTACACATTGTGTACGGACTCAAAGAGATGCGAGAAGTAAAGAGAAAAGGATTGTTTTAATATAAACATACCCTTGAGAAAGAAGCTTGAAGATATAATTGATATGATTGTGGTTGTGAAGAGGGAAAGAGGTTAAGGTTGTTCCCACTGGTTAGGTGGAGCCTCAGTCCATGGCCAGAGAGAACTTACGTTTAGGGTTCATGCCTCTTCAATTATAATGCCTGACCATCAAGACTCACACGCATTTAGTGTTAATTTAATTTCATATTGTACGCCATTTAACTGCTGAGGCTTATTGTATGTAGAGGCAGACTCTCGACCGTGTTCTTTTGAATGGGGAAAGTCCTTAGATTCATGAAAACGCACTAGGCAAGAGGGTCTGAAGGATATGCAGTTATTTGCTTTTGAAAGGCATCATCAGGGAGGAGTACTTAAGTCATTAGTTAGTTTCATAAGAAAGAGTAAGGGTGAACGGAGGAGTAAGCTGCACTTTGAACAATGGTTCTCTAAGAGGAGGGTTGATGACATTGACAAGACAAAGTCTAAAGGACTTTATTCTACACGCGACTGTTAGATTGCAACTTGTCGGGAAGCATGCCATGTAGGTCGGCCGTGAAAGGAGTGCTGTGCGATCGATAAGGTATAATACTTGGAGAGAAATGTCTTATCAAGAAGAGTGAATTAACGGATATAGGTCTTGCAGCACGTGGAACAATTGTCAGTTTCAGATTCTTAATTTAAAAAAAAATATATATATCTGCTTGATAATGCATTTATGGATTAAATAAACTTAAGTATATATATATATATATACTTACAGTATGTTTAGAAGTACATTCCATTAAAAAGAAAAATAAAGATAACAGTTTTAATTCTTAGCTATCTGTTGGCCGTGGAAAGAATGGAATGACGAATTAAATTATAACAGATTCACACTTTAAAGTATTCATACACGTTTGTTTCAGAGAATAATTACGCATATATTTTTTAAAGTAAGACATTTTTTTTATTACTAGTTTTGAAAGTAGTCCTCCAAAAGGAAATCCTATTCATTACCAGGCTGGTTCAATAGGCAACAAATCAAAAGTTGCTCTTGAATAACCACCGCCGGTGGTGCCAAAACGATAATTGGGAAGATTAGAACTATTTGCCAGTCGAATTTTTATAAATCACTGATGCTATTCTGAATATATGTTTTCTCCTTTGATCCTGCGAATCTCTGTCGAAAGAATATATAACTTGTTTTTAAAATAAGATTGCCTCTTTTTATAATATAATAACAATCTAATTTTGTTTCAGGTAACCTGGTAGATGCCATCAACCAAATGATTGTATGAAAGGTAGAATTCTTTGATAATTTTACTAAACTTAATAGTTTCTTATGTGAAACTGTGTGGGCAAATCGTGGTTTTCCTTGACGTTATTTTCATTGGCCATTTTAACTTGATTTTGATGTAGCCTATACACATGTATCTTTTAAAACATCCAACAATGTACGGCAAGAAGCACTACCAACATGTATGCAAGTAGCCATTCCTCCATGGAAGCCTATCTTGAATTTGTTAACTAAAGTTCGCCATTAGCCAGTATCAGTGTGTAAGTTGGCTTGGATATACTTGGATCTTGCTACAATATAAAAGTGACAGAAATGTAGATAAAGAGGAATTTGGAAATATCATGTTTAGGTTAGCCACGTGAGTTACGGCGTTGGTCTTAATCTCTCATGGTAAACCTAGAATGACGAGTTGGATCCCCCCCCCCTCCCTAGGGAACTCTTTAAATAAAATCCTTAGTCCCACCCTAGCTATAAAACGGTAGTAACCTGTAAATACCCCATCCCAGTTAGCTGTAGTAGCACAAAGTGGACGTTAATTATAATTTTCGTTATTTTCTTTAGCGTAGTGCCATTAATAATAAAAAATAAAAAAAATAAGTTCTGAGACTGGGAATTCACATTGAATTCACAATTTTTATCAGATGAGTTAGTGGATAAGCGGGTGGAGGGTCAGGAGTACTCGACTAGAAATCGGCTCGGGGTAAGTGTGTCAGAGACGTTTCTTTCTCTTCGTGCCCATCCCGTGCCTTATTGCCTCCTTTTCAATAGAGTCCAGCTCATTTACTACCCTTACACTTTTCCCCCTCACGGCCATGTGTGTCCAATGCTGAGTCTCGTCGGGAGAGAGGTGTATGGCCTGGGAAAGGATGGTCGTTTCTCCCGGAGCAATATCGGTACCTCATTGTCTATTCAGTAACTTACTCGAGCGTGCCATCAAAATTAAATGGTTGAAGAGTGTTGAGCTCTATTCATCTTCTGCTTCACTTGTCTCATTCCGCTGTGGTATATGATAATTGTTGTATTTTCAGCCTGTCTGGCAATTTGTCCCAGTGGGCAGGATGCCTTGATTGATCGAGGTTACTACATCGGGTCACACGGGTGATGAAATGGATTCCCTGTACATCTACTATCGAAAACCAATGGCTTCTATAGGATTACAGACAATTTAATATTAAAAACCATTCCTCTATGGAAACCAGTACCCTGCATATATTGACTAATGATAGGCTTCATCCAGTTCCAGTAAGCAATTTGACTTCCATGTACGTGCATTTTGCTCCACTGAGAGTGATATAAATTTAGATATGGAGAAATTTGAAAATATCAAACTATACAGTGTATTCCTATTATCGACAACACAGAATACTGTAATTGATTGTGGTTAATGATTTGACCGCAATATTAACTATGCGGATCAGTCCTGCTTCTTTTTATGAAAGGCAATCAGATTTCTAATGAAAGCTGTGAGAGGCATCATCTTGTCAACTCTAAACACGAGTATGTGGATTTTGATTGCATTTTCATATTCAGTTTCTTAAATTCATTTTAGAAATTATTTATTTATTTTACCGTTATCCAGATTCAATTTACAACACTAGTATTATTCTAATACATTATGTATTTTTCAAAAATGTAATAAGTAAGAGATTACAGCTTTGTTCCAAAGAGACTTGCACGCAGACCATAAAGTCAGAAAAATAATGATGTTCATCACGTAAATATTTATGAAGTATTATCTGTGGTCAGATTTAGAGTAGATAGCCCGTATACTCATCACTATTTTCTCTAAATGTCCATCGCTTCCTAGTAGAGGTACAGACATGCTTTATATGTGTCTTCGCGTTTAAACGTGAATAGCAACGTAACTTAAAGGACTCACGAATGACGCATGCCTTCATTAAACCTGCAAAACAACATGCATGGCATTGTTTTGATCAGAAAGTGCTGGTTAGCATACATCACTTTATTTGGAAATGGGTTGGGTACTCAACCCTTATTTCCGGATGGTGTTTTCCTCATTCGAAAAATGTAATAAGACATCTCTTGACGCAGTTCTGCAGCGTCATTCACGTTTAACGACGTCTAAAGTTAGGAATCATAAAAACCATGGAAAATGAATTTATGTGGTCCAATACAAGGCTTTTTTCTAATTTACTTGTAGAAAAAGATTCTACGTTAAGAATATTTTGATCTACTTGTTCATCGCATATAAATATTACTATAGATCGAGCTTAGAATGTTTAAAGCAATAGTGACTTGGCTACACACAACACCTAAGTGTTGACACAGCTATTTCAAAAAATCTCGAAATTATCCTTATTTTTAGGGCTTCAATTTCGAAACCAGTGTTAACTTTTTTTCCTTAACTACAAACGAATTACTATTTAATATTGTTGGAATGAACAAATCTATTACGTACGATTCCCCGATGTAATACTGATTGTATTGGGCATAGCAACACGATGGCCATATTTTACTTATGCCATTGAAATTGAGACTGTTGCTGGACAGGAGATTTCTCTTCCAGCCCTGAGCCATATAGACCTCTATTTTCACCCACAATCGAAATCAGTCATGGTTTTCATAGATACACCCTTGAGACTAAATCAATTTTTTTCTTCGCCGGTTCTTTGTAAAGGAAGGGAGAAAATCTGTGATCGTTAGGGCCTTGACGATTTTTGGTGAACCGTGCGTAACGGATGTCTGACATACCGAATCTATCTTGTTATAATTTACTTTTTAGTTTAATTTATTTAGTGTAGTTATGACTTCATCATAATCAGAGTGATCGTGAATAGTGTTGATTTAAAGACATGGGACAAAGGCATGTTGTGAAAAAATCCATTGTGGTTGCAAAATTATATTGCACATAGAAATATTTGTGGTGAAGGCAGCATTTAGGTATTAATAAATGGAAAGGCTGGTTCGACTTTATATACTCCAACATTATAAAAGCTTATATTCTGTTGAAGCTGTCAAACAGAAGAGTTGTAAATTCTCAAAATTTTACGCAAATGAAATCCTTTATTTTACATTATTGGTACGCATTAAAGATATCCATTATACACTGAGTATTACTATAAGAATTAAAAGTTAGTCACTATTATTGTTTAATGTACATTCCAATGATAGTTATTTTAATTTACTACTTAATAATTGTCAGTAAATGCTATTCTTGCCAACGCCTAGCAAGTATATATGATATATTGCATAATTTACATTGTCTCTGAAAATAAAGTATTGTACTCAAAAATGCAACCAATCACAATGGCTAAAATATCTATGTTCTGAAATATAATATTTTACAAAACATAATTATGATGATTACTAGAGAATTATAATGATTTGATGGTACCAGAGACTGTAAAATACGTTCTGATCTAACATTCAATACAAAAATAATGGCAGTGTTTTTGCACAAGCACTTCCGTAATCATTTTGAACATTTCGTCGAAAATATAGTTCGTCATGTTTAAAGAGCTAACTTCAACAATAATACTTACAAAAAAAAAGTGAGTTGGCCATTAGATAACATTGTTTTTACAACAAAAGATCGGTTTAAAAACATTTTAATTAATAAAAATCATTTGTTCCTGTTTATATTGACTAGCACGTTTTGATCAGGTTTCAAAATAAGTTAAGTTAAAAAGTCGTTATGTATGGTGGCTATATTTTGTTAGCACTCTAAAATGGTTAAACGGTCTCTAATTCTGAGCCTTGAAAATAAGTTTTGTCCTTATCATTTTTTTCAAAACGCACTTTGACCTACAGTTTATTGATATTTATTACTCCCCACTTTATGCGCTTTGGGTATCTGGGACGGCTTACCTATCAGTTACAATACCATCCTTTTATAGCAAGGGTGGGAGTAAGGGTTTTATTTAGTGAGTTTCTCACTAAATAAATTCCTATTTTCGGAAATCGAACACCCGACTCAAGATTTAAAAATTGAGGTAGCCCACCGCCTATGGACAAGCTATACCAAAAAGTTCTCTTGACTTCTGGTGTTTTAAATACGTCAGGCGTTTTCTTTCCGCTTGATAACAGCAATGTCTGCTCGTTGTAAGGACCCATCACCACTTGTGCCTAAACATTTAATCTATTTGGTTGTTGCTTAGTGATGACTAATACGCTTTGGCAAGAACCCGTATGTGTATTGCTTGCCCAGAGACTACTACTAAAAAACTCAACATTATTATTTGTTAAATATAATATTTTTAGAAAATGTAATGATTATGTTTTCAATATCTTAAGATATTTTTTAGGCATCAGTTAGTTTAAAGCGCCAAATGATGAATTCAGGTGATTTATATTATATCAAATCAACTGCTGCTTTGTAATCATGCTCAGCAGAAGTTACTTGGGTGACAACACAATCTGATCGCTATGAAGGGACGTGGTATTCGTATTATCTTATTGGAAACGAAAGTCGTCATTGCTATTATCACCTTGTAGCCCTGGAGCAATTTTTCAAGGCTCTAAAGATGAGATTGTTGAAAGTGCTCTTCAAAAAAATGGATAGAGCCATTTTTTAATATTAAATTAGAGTGTCGTGTTAATTATATTATAGGTCATTAGAGTGTAATCTTTATTTACACAATGTTAAAAAAAAAAAGCTACACGACCTAAATAAATGTGTGAAAACAGGAATTCTTCGTCTTGATCTATTGACGTTTAGGAAGCTTACACAGTTTTTGTTGCAATCAACAGAAGAGCGAAAAATTATCTCCTTTCCCTACCGCCATTAAGCGTTATTTTTATACTTTTTTTTAGTCAGACACAGAATATGTCGACCTGCTTTGAAGTCACGTTTTTCATGTTTTTCAGTTTAAATCAGAAGCACGTTGTATTATGATTACCTTTATCAGTTTATGTAATGGCCTTAGGCCTTAGAAAGATGCCCTACTACTGCTATTGGTCATAAGGTCGGTCTTACTAACTGACCTTTCTATTCAGTCTGGTATAGTTATTATTTTTATGTAAGAATACCCATATTTATGTAAGACCCGGTGTTTAAATTATTTTATTATTTTGAAACATGTTAAAAAAGGTCAATATTTTATTAACTCATACTAGATACCAAAGAAAACAGATCTCATATATATATATATATATATATATATATATACACACCCAAACCATTGAATTTTATAACACCATATTACAGCTAATGGTTATTTTTAACACCACCATGAAAATTTAAATGAATCTTCTGGGTAAATATATTGAGCATATTGTTAAAGGAAAAAAAAAAAAGTCCGTCACGCAGGTGCTGCGTAAACTAAGCAGATTTCCCAAGTGAAGTTTTACAATAGAGAAATTTCACGACAGTCGAGCAGTTAAGGAAACGGCCGAACTAGCTTTGGGCGGGAAAGTCACCCGTCCATTAGCGGCCCAGATTTAATAAAAATGCAAATATCTCGGTTAATATTCAAGATAGAGAATAAATGTATATAACAATATTTATAGTAAATTCAATTTGCAATACGATTGATTCTGTACAAGTTTTCGATCCGACGTATAGTAACGGAGATATTTCGAATTTTCAAAAATCCTCTTCTCTAAACCCCCCCTCCCACTGGTCCGATTTCAGCCGTTAACGAACTTGATCTTTCTTTTTACATAAAAAGACTAAATATCGAGCTTAGTAACGATAAAACAAAAATTGCGACCGCGAGAGCGGTAACAGACAAATATATAGATAGATATATATATACAGTTTTGAACGGACCTCATTTTCGTCATCTACTAGGTAGGATCGATGAACATTTGAAGAAAAATTTCGAAAATTCCGTCATGAGTACAACCTCAATAGCTGATTTCCCTTACGGGAAATCTGCTAAAAAAATTATTATCCTCTGAATGCTACTTTGTCTCTTTTCTAGCCGACCTTACGACTTTATTTGCCAAATGTTTTAGACCAATGCCTTAGCTCGAATGGCTATCCTGTAAATAGGGTAACATTTTTGTTCGCAAAATCATATGGAGGAGCTAAGTAATCCAAGGAAATTCCGCTAGTGCTGAAATAGTTTATAGATGATTTTCATTTTCTTCTTTTCCACTTGATAACTACGAAAATAAATATGTACTTGAAATTGACTCTGGATTTTAGAAGATTAATAACACGGTAGCGTAGCATGAAAATCGCAGAAGAACGACCTAAGTGTCATTAGAGTTATGGGAACGTGTATTCAAGACCTCTTGAAAGACATTGCGTTTTCAACCTGATCGGCCGTTTAGTACTTTTCTTTAGGACTCATGATCGTAGATATTCACGAATTACAAACCACTACTCCCCCTAGTCTGATTTTGGTCATTAGCTACGTTGATCTTTCTATCGTTTTCAAAAAAAGTTAGATATCGAGACCTAAAACCGAGAAACTGAGATAGCAAGAGCGATAACACACTCACAGAATACAATATAAATTATGCCCGAAAGTTACGTATGTGATATTGAGTGGAACAGAAAAATTGAATTGGTCTACGACCGAATTTCGAACTAAAGAGCAATAAAGTTAAATTTTCTGTTTCTTAATGGATATTACGTATCTTACTGTCATCACGTTAGTACAATGGGTCCTCCATCTTGAGAGCAATTGCCCTTAATACTTGTCAGATTTTTGTTGTCCAATGAGTAGGGAATGAGATAACTCGTTGCCGAAGAGAAACTCCGAAAGTTTCAAATAAAAGGCCACCCACTCGCTAGTACGTGCAGACCGGACACGTCTAGTTACTACAATCTCCTTACCGGCACTTACGTTTCAGGAAGGATTCAGGAATTTCTTCCTGCATTCTTGTTGGGGAAGACGTTAGAAAGTAAATTGAAATCGAATAAGAATAACTTTAAAATTGAATCCACGTCTTAGTCGAAAATACTCCATGAGGATATTATTATTCGATTAATTTCATTACATGTAGATCATTTTTCTATTTATTTAAAAGGGCAAAAAATCAATGTTTAACCAAAAATCACAACACAAATTGATCTTACTGAGAATTCCCTGAGTTAATGAGAAAATTCAATTGTGTTAAAAGCGTGCTGAGGCATTTATTTGTTACCTTTGTTGATGAATGAGTTCTCAGAAGCTTGAAAACTCTCTCGCATTTCCTTGAATTTCCCAGCTTCATAAATTATTTTCTTATTATACAATATTCTTTTATGATTTGTATTTACAAAGCATGCTTTGTACGTATTACATATTTCCTTTGATGGAATTTTCGCCCTCGTCCCCCCCCCCCCTTAGCTTTCGTAATGTTAGTCATGAATCCAAGAAATGTATTATTATTAAGGCTTACGTTGACCATAAAGAAATTTAACCGATTATTTCTGAACTGCCCCAAAACGAAACGACTGTCATCACTGTTTGCTTACACTCATTTCAGCATGCCTTAAACTTAGTTAACAGCCAGGAAGTTCCCTGACTTAAAGTCAGCACCTTGGCAGCTTCGTTATCAGGAACGTGATGAATTTTTAATGCTTATTAATAAGTGGCATATTTAGCGAAGGACTTCCTATCAGCGCAAGATATAGGTTTCAGCATAAACAAAAAAAGGAAAAACCTAGCGAACATCCAAAACTACTACCGACACAGTAGAACCTGACACTTTTGGAACATTTGTCATTTAAATAAATTTTAAAAAAAAATGAAAAGAGGAATCGTACAATGCTGACGTTGTAATAGAATTGTTAATACAAATGTCATAATACACAGTGAAGTTTAAACACTTTTACACTACGACGTTTGACGCCTTCAATAACCTAGTTAGTGCCCCTAGGAAAATGTGTTTTGTATATGTCCCATTTATTTATAAATAAGATTCCTTTTTAAAAATATACAAGTAGAATTCTAATCTTCGTAAAGTTTTCCACCTTGGAAAATGTTCTCGCTGACTTTGCTAATATTTATTAAAGAGAGGTTTCGGAATTGCTGTCCACTGACCTCACGAGCCGGTAAACACGTGTTCTAAGTAACATTTGTGTGTAAGTATTCATTCGTACACTATCGTCATGTTTATTTATTCAGTCTAGCTATCGCACGGTCGCATCTTTGTGTAGAAATGTATTGTAGTTATAAGCTGTTTTTGGAATGCCCGGTTTTAATTTGTGTTAAATAGAACGTATACATTCTTTGTATTTTGTCCTGAGAATGTCAGGTATGAACATGTATTAGTGTCTTCCTTTAAGAGGATCGGGAATGACATCTGAAAACTCTTTACTAAAACTGTACGCATTCCACGATCCTATTCCAGGGTATATTTTTTAACAGCCCTTACGTTCTGTGAGTTTTCAATATCAGACATTCATTGGTTTAAAATACTGTTCTCTATTAATGTTCTTTTCTTTTCATCTTATCAACTAATAAATAATTATCTCTTGATGTTCCTCAATTTGTAGACCTCAAGCAATCTTTCTATAGAAACCATTACCCAACCCCAGAGTTTTATGAGTTCTTTTGTTAAATAATAGTGTTACAAAAAATTATGTCAATTTGCCGAAGGCTTTCCATCATATATAGGCTTTATAATTAAATAACAAATGTTAACCCTCCGTCGGGCGCGTGTATCTCTCAGATACACATTTCTAGAAAAATATTTGCCACACCTCCTAGCATAGAGTGGTGTTGTAGGGCTTCGAGTTATGTGTTTTAGAGAACTCCCCCTCAAGGTATGTTGAGTCACTGTGTTTAACGGAGTCGTGAGTTTCACCTGTCATTAAATTTTATCTCCATGTACCCGATCTCGTAAGTTTTTTTGAAATCTGTATTTCATAAATATGTACATCAATTAAGTTTCTCTTTATTAAATGGAATCATAAAAACCTATTATTCTATTATTTTGCTCAAACATGAGCTTTCAGAAGAACTTGTACAAGGATATATTGCACGACGCAGTGACAGTAGTAGACGTTTACCAACCGAACTAAGGACGAAACTTGAAGACTAAAGAGACTCAAAAGAGTACACTAGCTCATTGGACCATACATTGTTCCATGCTTTGTCCTAATTGTAATGCAGCTCTGCATAAGAAATAACAATTAAACTGGTATTTTTAAAATGTTTTGATGATTTTCATTAAGTCTTATCTAAAAGTGATTTTGTGCAACTTATTTTTGATTGAAGTTATATTTAGATAATGTTTTTATATTGTTCACAAACTGAAATGAAATATCTATAATTAAGGCATGTGCATTTAAACAATTCCTTTTGATATTTGTGTTTTTTAATTATATTTTAAAAATTATCGTCCACCGTTTCTTTATATTATAATACTTGTCAATTTTAAAAATTATTTACATCATTCAAACAAATACTTCCTCTTTTATGGTTTCTAATCACACGCTGAACATTTTAGTGCAAAATATATATAAAAAAACTGTATTTCCGTAAAAACGGTTGAGGAATATTCTTGACGCGCCCGACCGATGGTTAAGAGTATTCCTTGGAATGTGGAATGTGAACCCAAAGAGACAATCCTGCCCGAAACAATCAGCCTAGAGTCAGCATTGTGCTGCGGCTGCATTGTATAATTGTGACAGCTACCAGATCCCTCTCATTTTCTTTCCCTTATAATCTTAACCACGAGTTGCCTTTCTCTTTCCGGTCCCATGTGGCATACACTTAGCCTTTTTGGAAGGAGAACATGAATAATGGTCTTTCGGAATTTCAATATCTGTATTTGATTTAATTGATTACCAATCACGATTGGAAACGTTGAGTTTTGAGAAAGTAATTAGAGCTGATTTTTTCAGCACATTTCCATTAATGGAACTCAGCTAGTGAGGATAACCTCACAAGCTATATATATATATATATATACTAGCTATGGTACCCGGCGATGCCCGGGAAATATTTGTTGACTGACTAATATTGGTATTTTTATATCAAGACTTGAATTGTAAAATTACACATCCCTCCACGATATATTGTTTTTCCGAAATAGCCAACCCTAAAGAGTATCTTTTAGGGAGTAGTACAATTGAAATTTTAGTTTTGAAGAATAAATAAAAATGTTTTCCTTATCTATCCCTCTCCACTTTTTGACTCACCCTTTTAAATACTTCAAACCATAATCATGGATAGCATTTATTACTATTATAGATCATCTATAATGAAACTTATTTCCTGTCAAAAACCAAGGAGGATATTTTTGAAAAATATTCTTCATATATCTATCGACATTCTTATGACTTGGTATTTAAACGCTTCATGTAAAACTAGAGATTCGTTAATGACTGAAATCGGACCAAAAGAAGTGGAATCCCGAGGAAAGGTAAAACTAGCTTTCTCAAATATCTCCGTTGTAAAATAGCTTTTGTTGAACGACGTCATTAATGAAGACTTCGGTTCTGTAACGTTATAGCCATAGCCATCGCAATTCTTGTTTCACCATTCAATAAACCACTTTATTTGAAGCTTAAGTACAAAATAATGTTTTCAAAAGACCTTTTTTATACAAGATACATGCAAATATGTTTTGTTGATCCCCCCGCCCGTCTTGTTGTAAAATTTGAATCACTAGGATAAAAATGATTCTGATTCATTATAAATTATCTGTTCAGCATTGAGAGATTGGCAGGCCTGTTTGTTTACGATTCAGATGCTTTACGTTGGGAGGTTATTAAAATTGACTGAAAGATTTCTCATTACTGTTTGTATTTATTCACTTCATATTTACGGCGGTGTCAAGTGTTACCAGTATGTAGATTTATTTATTGTAAACTTTCACGTGGGAAATCTGCTTAGTTTATGTATGGCTTGCGTGACGGACCTTTTGTTATTCTCTTAATTTTCTATAAAGAATAATGAGATTTATAGAACGAGTCAATGGTGTTCCATCAATAGATGTTTATACCAGCTTTTCGGAAAAATTGGACTTTCGATTAAGCACTATTTTACAGTTTTCCATAGTTGATTTTTTTTAGCAGATGCCCCTTTAGGAAAATCAGTAACTCGTTTTACTTGAAGCTACTATATAATTTCATATCATAGGTACAGCTTAAAGTTCAAGTCAATATGGATTGTGCATGATTCTAGTTATGAGACATTCTGTGGTGACAGCATCATCCTCATTCTCTGAGAGACCACTACAGCCAGTGGAAAATTCGCTTATTTCTTTTGGACATTGAAAATCCTTCTACTGACCCGGGAATTAATGAACTCAGTACTGTATTTGTCGCACGCTTTAATAGCAATGATGAGGTCTGTATTTAATGGCTCAGGTCAATGATGGGTAACCGAAACCGTTGTGTGGATTAGCAGAGCGTGAATTGACGTCTGTCCGAACGGAATCTGTGTCCCGTAAGAAAGTTTTTGGTGATCAGGTGATAGATTTGGGGGTTACCGGACTCCTCAGTGTTACACTTTTCCATACCAGCTGATGGGTTATAGCACATCAGGGCATTTCGTTATCTATGTTTATCAGAAGAATAGTAACCTTAATTATACCCATAAAAAATATATTACAGAAAACTAAATTCAGTTTAAAAACATAAAAGTTCTATTAATAATGAAAACGTATGCTTATATATATTTACATTAGTATAGGAACACAATAATCTTTATATATTCAGAAATAATTCTATTATTCAACAGGGTTTCGTGTGTACTTTTCAAACTAGTAAATATATTCCTTTCCATTAACAAAGAGACACTTTTTGTGCTGAATTGCCTCCTTTGTTTTGTCCATAGCTTTCCTATTAAGATTATTTGGTTTTATTAATTTCAGACCCATTTATTTGTTTTACTGTGTTCTTTGTTTAATTATTTTTATGTGTATGGTTGCTTAATTTTTCTTTCTTAATGATTTAACATGAGGCCCTTGTATCACTCCATTTGAATGATGCATTCTGATAGCTATGGCATGGTAGCGTGATTATATCACCTTAGAGAGTTCTTTGTCTCAAAAAACCTTTGTGTAAAAAATAAAATATTTAAACATTATCCTTGTACGAGGAAGAGTTAGAGCTTCTTTCATCACTGTTTAATATTTCTTTTATACTAGAACAAGGTTTTAAACAAAATTTGAAAATGTTTTGATAGCTATATTTTCACATATCGATTACGTCAACCATGCACTTTATTTAGGGCATTGAAAGAACTCACAACACTGAATTGAAGAACAATTAATAAAAGTAAAATATTTTTAAAGTAGTAATAAACATCAAGGAACTCCACAAAAACAGTAATATGTCCTGAGAAACAAATTTATAAATTAGTTCCATCTGTAAACTGGAAGGAAAGGAAAAGAAACAGGAAGAAATTTGTTAAATAATATTATTTTGTGAAAACAAAATTACTTTCATTGTTTAAGGTAGTTGACCGCAAATAATAGCAGTTGTATGGTTTGAAGTAGTTGTCTGAAGAAATAACATTTACACCTTTTGTCATCACAACAACATTGAATTAGTAATGGATTTATTTTCGACAGAAGTCCGTCGCAGGTGTTGAGTAAACACATAACATTTCCCGACACTGATGACGTGTTATCCTAAATTCTATTTATTTATTCTGCAATGGGTAACTTATGTAAGAAGAACTTGAAATTCAACCTGGACAAGCTTGCATTTCGAAACACGTTAATTTTATTTTTTCTTTCCCTGCATTTACATCGGCATCTTGTGACCACTCCCACCTCGTTATTGTTTTATACTCTGACAGAAACATCTGCTATTCAGCTTGTACTTATGAAGGGTGCTTTTCTCATATACATATAAAAAAAAATGTATACATATATTGGATTAATTTTTTTTTATCGTTGCCGAACACGACATTTAATTGTTTGTTGCAAGTGTAACACTCAGAATTAAGTTCGTTAATTAATAAATTGGACCCGGTGATTATAAAATGTGGGCTAAATTTTAAACATAAATAATCTGAAATAAATCTAATAAATAATGGGAGGGGGGGGGCATACATATTCTGTCTTGTTCGGTCAAATTATTTAATGCAATCATTGTTCTGCATATTTTGTTCCAACTTGAACATTAATGGAGTTAATTTGCTTTTCTGCATTTCCATTCCTGTCACATGATGCTATTATGTCGTTGAGTTTAACTTTATTTAATTTATTTTTCATTTTCATTTTTCAATTTTATTTGTAGTTATCTTACTTATTTCAATATTTTTTTATTATTATTTTATTTTATTTTTTATTATTACATTATATTTTTATTATTATTACTTTAAATTACATTTTATTATACGGTAATAATCTTTTTAAGAGTATATATTGTAAAAATGTATTTAAACGTAATCATACATGTAATATGCCATGTGACAATGGAACATGTATTCAAATAAAGAACTTCCCAGAGAGTTACTGAGGACAAAAAAAAGCTATTATGCCCGTAAATAACACTTATCCTGCGTAAATTTCTATTCTTGTCTTCATCGGGCTCTATGAGAGAAATATAGATTAGAATGTAAGTTGTTGCGGCTGCATGATGGATTTTAATCGGTGAAATAAATGGGTTAGATGTCGTTAGGGTGGCAATCCATAGCTGAGCTGATGCATTCATGAATGACCAACTCCTGATTACATGGTCAGCTGAAGTGTAATGACCCAAGCCTTCATTATACGGGCGAAGAGCTGGCGGAAGGAGCAGGTTTCCCGCCATCTTAACACCACTCCAACCTGTCTTTCCCACGGCTTCTCGCCTTTGGCGCCCCCTCTCCTAAAAATTCTGATCAATTTAATTGTAGATGCATTATTAATTATGAGTCAGGAGGCAAATATATATAAAAAAAGGTAAAATAAGTTTCATCAATATATATAATACGTGCACAAATTCTAACGAGCAGTGCTGTTGTCATCAATGGGCATCAAAATGCCAAGTCGACTTGATGCTGGGACTAGAGGTCTTTCCATCAGATTTAAGGTGATTACAATAACCCTAAATTAAAATTGGCTGAATACAGTAACGCAAAAATAATTATGATACTCCAATAAATTAATAATATAAGACATCTTAGATTTTGTTACAAAATGATATCTCAAAACATATTTTATAGGATATGTGCATGCAATTCATTGTCTGGTAGGGCTTTTGTGTAGACTTTAGAAGTATTCTTCTAATTTCTTTAATTCATCACGGGAAGCAATTACCCAATTCCTTCTAAACAACCCAACTGCAGTTAATGTATTATTCCTTGAGAACATGACTCGAAGTAAAATTTCAGATGGCACAGCTCCTGTTACTTATTGTATTCTTTAAATTCTACAATATATCGCTTGACAAGTAAGGACTTTGATGACAGCTTAATATCTTCATAATTATGAAATATATATTCGTATATATTATTGTATAATTTGTGTACGTGTACGTATGTGTGTTTATATATATATATACGAACGCATTCATATTTGAGGGAGAAAGAACAGGAGGTCAAAATGGAAGAAATGAACTTACATAAAGAAGTGTAGATCCGAAGTTTTGGAAACGGAGAGTCTTAAAGGATATTCTGAAGGGATGAAAGGCGATCTAAAGACGACTGTATGAGTAATTTTCAAAATAAAATTTAATTTCCTTAAATAATTATATAAGTTTTTGTATACATTAAGTTAAAATTAAAAGAAAAAAGTGCTATATTGATGAAAACATGCAACAACGGTGCTGTGGCTTTGTAATTTATAACTAAATCGTAAGTTAATTGGTGTTGTATAAATACAAGAGGGCAGTTATATTTTAATCTAATAAAGAATTTAACTGTAGGTGATGGATTTTTGAATTGGCGAGTTTGATAACCATTTGCTTTCTTTTATTATTATTGAGATTGTTATATACATTAAAGAATATGTTGTCAGCATTATATTATCAAGACAGCATTATTTTGCATTTGGATCTAAGTATCACAAGACCGGTTCTTCTCCTTTCTCTGGCCTAAAAGCTTCAAACTCCTTCAACTCACGTTTTAATAAATGTTCTGCTTTCACTGATTTATTATCAAGTTATTAACTATTCAAAACATAAACTTAAGTCATTAAACTATGTTATTGCAGCTATAGTGAAACTGAGCACTATTTGTGCAACCAGAGAATTATTTGTGGGGCTTGGAGTTGTGACTTGTCTCCTGTGAAGCCCTACCTAGGCTTGTGCAGCTAAAGTGCTTTTTACAGGCAAAGGTCATGCAAGGGCAATGAACTTCTTTAAAGAATTCATTATTTTCCCAAGGCTTTGGTCACCTTTTGATTTTTGTCAAGAGCATTCGTGGTTCCTTTTGCCACTTCTTGCATTGAGCTCATAACCAGAGTGACAAAGGATTCATTGTTCAGCAGCATATTAATTCCTACTAACGACTTTTGTGTTTTCATCACGTACTCCCTACATTCTTAAATTAGTCACTATAAGAACGTGTTACTGTTAAATATACTATTGTTTACATAATAAGATGCTCCGTTAAAAAAAAAAAAAAAAAATTATTCAAGTGTTTATTCTTGAATGAAACTTTGAAAGTCTATGAATTTCCTTGAAAAAATGTCTTACTTGATTTCTGTATGTAAATGGTAATGGAAAAGCTCGTGAACTTTCCAAAATTGTGTAAAGTTTGTATATCCATACTTGAATCAAAGTCCTATACTTGAATGCAGGTGACTAATGTGTTCAATGCTTGGATTAGAGGAACTCAGTTGGAATCTTATTGTCTTCTTTCCGTATTTGACGAATTTTGTCCGTGACGACTATATCTAGCCTCGAGACGTTATCATATTATAGAATTTTATTGGGAATTGTATCTTGTAAAATGTAAAAATAAATCGTTTATTTCATTGCTAGTAAATTACTTTCATTAATAAGTAAAATAGAAAACGATAATGTTTTGGTGAGAACTACTTCGTTGTTTTAAAACCCTAGTTGTCGCTATAATATTAAATAACTTTGATTTTCTTAAAAATAGATTATTCATTCATTCACTCTCTTGATCCCACTCATGGGGTCATTATGATGACGTTTGAGATTCAACTCATCTAAAGAAGCCCAAACTAGTCTAAAAAGAACCATGTACTGTGGACATTTTCGCATGTAAACATTGTAGCGTGTAGCTAGTTCTGACCTTAAGGCTTGTGGCTTAATGTTTATTAGGTATTAATAAGGTATAGTATAAATGGAGTTTACAATGTAAACTAAAAAAAAACATTCTTCGGGATTTTTTAGGAGATTTCCCTCAAGGGAAATCAGCTATTGAGATCGTACTCATGACGTGGTTTTCGAAAAATGTCTTCAAATGTCCATCGATCCAACCCAGGAAATGTCGAATTTGAGATACGTTCAAAATTGTTTATATATATATATATATATATATATATATATATATATATATATATATGTGTGTGTGTGTGTGTGTGTGTGTGTGTTAACGCTCATTGCGGCCATAATATTTGTTTGATCGTTTCCAAACTCGATATTTACTCGTTTTATGCAAAACGAAAGATCAAGTTCGTTAATGGCTGAAATTGGACTAATGGGAAGGGGAATTTCCAAATATATCCGTTACTACACGTCGGATCGAAAACTTGTATAGAACCATTCTTATTGCAAATTAAATTTACTATAAATATTGTTATATACATTTATTCTCTATCTTGAATATTAACCGAGATATTATCATTTTTATTAAGTGTGCGGTTAATGGACAATATCAGGTCGGCTGTTGTCGGTTCTATTCGGGAGTTTCCGTCGAAAGCTAGTTCGGACGTTTCTGTAACTGTTCGGCTCCCGTGAAAATTGTTTAGAGACTCGTTACTACTACTGTTTACTATTATGCAGATTTATCTATTGTAAAATATCACGTGGGAAATCTGCTTAGTTTACGCAGCCCCTGCGTGACGGACTTTTAAATATAAATGCGATAACGACGGTGTGTAAACTTTATTTTTACATTTGTTGCAGCTCTAAACTACAAATCCCTAATGGAACATGAAAGTATAATGCTCAAATAGAAAGGACAATGACTGTTCAAGCATCTTACCCATCAGAGCAAGCTTCTGTGGCTATGCGTTTTGACTTTTAAAGGGATTGTTTTGAAAATAAGAGAGGGCGAAGAGAGAAGACCGGAGTTCCTCAGTTAAAACCGGTTTCAGTTCTTGTATGGCCCACTTAAACTTGCCACAGGCTCGACGCTTTCTAGGATACGTTCATTGAAAAATTATGCTTTGAATGGTTTCGTTTTGTATCGATTCCACGACTGGTCGAGTTGCCAAAGTTGCTAATTATGTTTATCTCTGCATCCACATTTTAAGCCCTCCCTCCAGGAGAAAATGCAATTCGTTAGACATCACCGCATTCCACTCTGTGTCGTGGAATTTTATTTTCAGACTTTAAATCTGTATCTATCTGGGTGCTCGCTCTCACACACATGGCACGCACTGCGTGTCTTATGAATTCTACTTTTTTGTTGAGGGTTATTCAGCCCGTATTCCATATTTTCAGTTATCAAATTTTATTTATTCAGATTTGCCATGTACTTGTAATAAATTGCTTATTTAAAAATATATGTGAAGGCATTGGCTACTTTTCCAAAACCATGTGTACCTCACCGATGAATAAAATGCTTACACTGTGCTGAATAACTAGAAACTGTGAGGAAACACAAAATTGGAAACTTCACCGTCTCAGCTAGAGAAACTATATCTTCGAAAATGTTCAGTTTAATAAAAATGGTGGGAAAAATAAACCCTTAAAATGTTTTGATCAGTCGCAGGAATACAGAGATACTCACGAATATTGATACGAATTGATTGACCTCTTTTTAGTAGATTTCCCTTAGGGGAAATCAGCTATTGACGTTGTATTCAGGATGGGGATTTAAAAAACAATTCACTAAATATCCATTTTTGTTTTATCGATACCAAACTCGATATTTATATTGTTTATGTAAAAATGAAGATGAAGTTCGTTAACTGTTAAAATTGGACCAGAGGGAGTACGGGAGTTTAGAGGGGGAATTTCGAAATTTCCAAATATTTCCGTTATAATGCGTCTGATTGAAAATGTGTATTTTGTTGCAAATGGGATGTACTGTAAATGTTGTTATTTACGTTTTTTTTTATAATATTGATTATTACCCGAGATATTTTCATTTTTTAGTTTTCGGCCTTCAGTAAATCCTCACTCCTACTCATGTCATATTAGCAATAAGCTATTGTATTGTGCAACCCATTATTTAAATCCTAAATACCAAAGATTATACTCATTGAAATTTTACTTTTTGAGATAAATGCAAATACGTGACGCACGTGGGAAATCTGCTTCGTTAACGCAGCCCCTGGGTGACGACCTTTCCTTGTCCAACATAGGATGGTTCAATACCGTCGACAAGTTAGTCTTTCAATCATTTAAAATGCCGGATTTCCATAAAATGTACCTAAGAATATAGGCTTTAATTTTTTTTTTTTAGTGAATTTACTTCTATATACTGAATAGGGATTTCCAAATCAGAAAACAGAGCATTTTTTTCCTATTATTTTCATGTTGAGGCGGGATGCTCTTGTTTCATATAAACAGTTTTCGTGACTAATAGCTTTGTTGTGTAATTGTCAATCTTTTATTTTTAAATATTTTTCCTCTAAGTGCTATACTAATTGTATCCACAATACTATTTGAAGTATTGTGGCTCATACGGTAAAAGAATGACAATGCTGGGAGTTAGTGGTTGCCAAGAGGTGCGTTCACCGATTCTTATTCATTATTCACTTATACATATTTATTGGCAAAATAATTGCAAGTTTCGCCCTCTGAATGAACAAAATTAACCTTGAGAACGAAAAAAAAATTAAATTTACCCTCAGTTATATTAACTTTCACCCTTTGTGAAGCAGTCCAGTTTACCACTAGGCGTAGTATAAATTATTTTGTAAGAATGTCTGTCTTCTACAGTTCGTTCTGTTAGAGTGATCACCAATAATAAGGAAGTTTTGGTAGGCCTATTTTAGATGAAGAAATCTGAGGTTGAGATTTCTCTGAGGAATGGGAAATTATAGAGTTGTCTAGTCGCTTGAGTTTTAAAGGAGTGCTTGGGAGAAAGTATCCACCCAATTATAGTGTATCAGTCTGGGTTTTCTTGTATTAGAATGTCCAATTCCAGCTTCGACCATCTCGCCATATTGGGGTCATTTCTGCACGAGTCTTTTCTCGAGAAATTCTTTTAGCACTATCAAAGATTAAAGCTCAATGTATCAATAGGAGAGAATAATCTGTCTAGGCGAAGAGTATTATGAACTACATAGTTTCGGGCTGAATTCAAACATATTCCGAAATCTAGAATCCAAATCAATTACTTTTCAAAAGGAGGTAAATTTAATATTCGTATTTTCCAAATTCTTATTATATAAATTTTAATGAGTTAGGAGGGAATGGTCCCTACGAGACCTCATCACTGGATATTTGCTTCAACTCTTTGTTTAAATTACAAGTTTATTATTCCTTGCGTATTCTGCCGACTTAATTTGTCGTAGTTTATTGTAGTTATTTTGTTAGCTGCTGGTTGTGTAATTGTTGTTTTGAAATTTATCGTGTAGCCTACACCAAAGTTCTTAATCACCAATTTAGTATCAATTCCATTTAGAGTATGAATTCCACTTTTAATTATATGAAAATATGAAATTAATATTTAATTTCGTATTTAAGTAAATATAGAATGGCTCTGATTTTCTAATTTGATTTCATATTTCGTTGGCTACGCTCTTTAATTTAATATATCAACTATTTACTCTTCTAAAATGTTATGTTTTGCTCTAGATGTTTTCTATTGATCTTGAGGAGCTAAATATTTCGAGGTGAATCAATAACTGTTCAAATGATTTATTCTTCCAATATGTAGTATTGTTCCTCTCTGTTAGCATATTTTGTATTTTGATTTGTATTTGTTACTTCTTGGTCTTGCAGAAAGAGCAGACTCAGAATTACTGTAGGAGTACGCTTGCTTCTAATGCCTTAGGAAACATTTTACATTAGTAATCACTGCCCCGTTTTTATTTCTGTCTAGCAACACCATGATTATATTTTAAGATTGTTGTTTCGGAATGCATTATTTGAAATAGTAATAAAAATAGAGTGTATACCTTGCAATGGAATGTATATTTTTAAATGAAATATTAGATTCAGACATTGTTTGAATGTAGTCCTCTCCTTTTAATTTAAGGAATAGTATTTACTGATTTTCATTGTACTTTTTCACTCTATAAATGTTTATATTTGACTATGAGATTGCTTTTTTGCGAGGAACTTTAATTAATTTCAATTATTTTTCATTTTTCTGTTGGGGCAGAATGTCTTTAGCTTTACTGCCATGCATTTCCCCCAGAATAAGAAGTGATTGTCTACTCGTGTTGTAGAAAACCCATTTATAGCTGGAACTATGGGAACTCCTTATTTAGAACTTTCCAGAAACTATGCGATCCTTCTCCTTTCGGGAATAGGTATAATTAGTGAATATTTCACTTGGATCTCCCACTTTCACTTTGACCCACTTCCTAATGTATACATTTCACTCAGGATACCTGCTCCACGCCCATGTGCTACAGAAAGGGAGAGTTCATGTGAATTACGAATAGTCTCGTCCATTTCGCTGTATTTTGTAACTACAGAATGAATAAACTCTTTGGAACATATTAATGTTATTTAGAATGCTATAAGGGTATCACAAATATCACTTTTCCAAACAAAATCGCTTGCTCAGTGGGATCAGATTCGATTGCTCTAGTTCGTACTCTCACTTATCCTTTTTTTATATATATATTTCTTATCTCTAGGAATACGTATGGCGTTATGCATACTAGCAAAGAGAACCATGACATTTATGATTCATTACCCTCCCTTTATAATGGCTGCAAGTGGCTGGCCAACAAGGCATATTATTAACTGGTCATCTGCTCAACAAACTGACATAATTGTATAGTTATGGTAAATTAAAAAAAAAAAAAAAAAAAAATTATTTATTAACGTTCACTTTTTGCAACTAAGGCTAATTGGGGCTGGTTACCTACAGGTTACTACCCTTTTCTAGCCTGGGGGGACTAAGGATTTTATTTAATGAATTCCGTCACTAAATAAATTCCTATTGCCCAGGCGGGAATTCGAACTCGCCACTCTAGGTATACAATGTGATATTAAGCCCAACGTTTTAACTCACATGGCTAACCTGAGCCCCTGGTAAATTTTAAATGTGATTACAAGATAAACAATTTTAATAGAAATTGGGATTCATCAATTTGATGCTATGTATGCTAGAACGGTGAAATTGGGAACTACAATCTTTGATCAACCACAGCGTTATTATTTGAACATAAAACCAACACCTATGAGCCACTGGCGCTCTATTTTGATATCTAAAAGAGAAGTCGGCATAAAATAAAAAAAAGAAGTTGGTTTTTTTTCCAACCCTTGCGCGATGAAGACGAGGGAATTTAGATCTCACTACGTATTCAGTTAGTCTAAGTGGCACTCATAGACAACAATGTATCTTCACGTGCTAGTTAATGCAGAACAAAGAAATTGTTGATGCAATATCAAAGTGTCATATTCACATTTTCCAAAGCAAAAGTCATTTCTTTTTAATACTGGTCTACGTTTAAACCATCCCAAAGCTGACTGCAAATATATTCATGGGTACAGTGATTTTCATTCTAGCACTCCTAATTCTACGTACTATAAATCATTCACGGAGTTACTTGTTGAATAAAAAATTTGACAATTTTTTTTTTTTAATTCCTACCCATCATTCAGCTTTTAGTCTTAGTATTTAATATTTTAATCATTTATTTAAACAGTCTAATAATGAAAAGACAAATCTGGTCAGCTCAATTCAAATTTATCTAAATTACTATCTCACGACATTGAATTAGCTTATGTCGGTATGTAATTAATATACATCATTTAAACAACTCTTTTCAGTAGGAAACTTTGTTATTGCTATTTTTATTATTAAAGGATGTGGTGAGGCTTACACGTACTTCTGGGACTATTTATATAATGCTTGCAAAATTGTTTTTCATACCTTAAAACGTAGTCATATGTTTCCTAGAAAAAAAATTTCTATTCAATTATGAAGTCTATTATTTGGTTTCCACAGCAACTCTTTCTTCCTCTTGTTTAAATATGGGAAAGTTGCTCATACTCTATTAGAAGTAATAAGGTGTTTTCATGCACCTCCGCTCACGGGGAAAGTCTAGTATTACGTGAATTATTGTTGATATGTGCCTTTAGTTTTGTAACACAGTCATTTATACTAATTGACGGCCAATAGAAGGCGCGGTCTACTCCAAGGTTAAATCACAGATCGACCCTCCATTATTTTCTTTCTATGCAGGAAGTGATAATGTGAAAATTATGCACATTTTGTTAGGCCGTGGACGAGTGTCGATTACTGTTGTCACATTTCAGAAAGTCAAGCCATTGATAGTAATTGTGAGAATTGTGAAAACATAGGAAATATTAATTAAAAGTTAAAATACGTATTATTTTGCCAACTTTTGTTATTTTTTCCTTCTCTCCTCCTGCTCTACCTTTCATCCCAGTGACACTTTCAATTTGTAATCAATTAAACAAATTTGATGTTGTAGTCAGCTGTCCAATGAGTGTAAAACCCAGATAATAATCGAATCATTATTGTTGACATTCTCCTAGCCTATCCTGTTTCCTTTTGTACATATATAACGAATACCTTGTAATCAGAATCCCGTTAGCTCCTCTATGACTGCGGTTCTTTAACAAACCAATCTTTATTGATTAAAATTATTAGAGCTAGAGAAACTATATAAAAAAACAATACTTTGTTTAGGGTTTCTTTAGTTAGACATGGAACGGTTAAGCTTCGAATAAGGTAACCATCAAACAAAAACAGCGACTGCTAGAGTGTGCAACATGCTTACCCTTAGTAAACTCGTACTTCTGCTCAACACAAGTTAAGAATATGTCAATATACCTAGAAATGTCTAATTCCATATATATATATATATATATATATATATATATATATATATATATATATATAGACACACACACATACACATATACAGTTTTGAACGGACCTCATTTTCGTCATCTCCTAGGTAGGATCGATGGACATTTGAAGAAACATTTCGAAAATCGCCTCATGAGCACGAGCACAATAGCTGATTTCCCATAAGAGGAATCTGCTAAAAAATGCAAATATGGGGTTCATATACGAGAAAATGTAAAGTGACAACAAGATTGGCTCAGGCAATGTTTGGACCCTTCTCATAATGATAGTGATATTTTGAAAATATTTGATCCCTACCCTCTTTAAATCCTCATCTCCCCAGTGCGATGTTAGCCTTTGACGAAGTTAATCTCTAGTTTTACTTGAAATTGTTTCACAAAAATAGCTACCACTATAGTGGTAACTGGCAAGTATTTATAAATGAAATGATGAACGGGCCCCATTTTCGTCATCGTCTAGTAAATTGAATAGACATTTGGAGGTATTTTCGAAAACGCATTATGAGTACAACCTCAATAGCTGATTCCCCATGAGAGACATCTGCTTAAAGAATAATGAAGCATACAGTGATGTTCGATTCACCTGTTTATATGAGTTTCAAATATATATTTATGAGTCGGATGGCGCTGGACTAAATATCTCCATGTGCCGTTCAGATTGAACATGATGTTCGGTGCTGCTACTTTTAGCTCCCCTCCATTGATGACTCTCAGCGGCATGACGTGCTTTAGTTCAACCATAAAAACAGCTCACGTGCATGCTTGGTCTATATTTGTCTCCCTCCCTTGGCCTGTTTTATTTTTCCCCTTCTACAAATTAATTCTTTTGCATGTACTAATCACACCCAACTTCTGCTCCTGAGATCCTTGCATTTGCCTTAATTCCTAATAAGTGGTCGTTTCAAAGCTGTTTCCACCTACTAATTAGTTTATAACTTCTTAAGATATCCGTCAAGCTAGATACAAAGTCTCTAAGTAAACCAAGCAGATTTTAAAACATATTCTATTTTATATTCTTTTGCACGTAAGGGTCTATCCAAACTAAAATTAAAGTGAGGTGTTTCAAGGTATTGCCTAACCAAGGTACTCCTTCTACACCAAACACTCCCAACATTTATAGACGGCAGAGGTTTAAATTTTTAGGAAATTCATCTGATGTGCCCGAGAATTCCACCATGTGTTAAAAACTGTTCTTAGCTCAACAATGGGGATAAGTGTAACCTTAGACACAAAATATTGAAAAAAAATATATAAGGTCCCAAAAATTACGATTAAAGGGTTGACTGCATTCTCTCCTAGGGCAGAATGCATTTCTGTCAGATCGCGTGACCTGGGTGGCCACTTAGTGTGTAAGACGGTTACTGTGTTGGGGAAAGATTTCTCTTATTGTTGACTAAGCGGCCACCCGATCTGACAGAAATGCGTTATTTTCTATGGGGGAGGGTTAAAGCATCGTACCCCAGAATAGGTCACGGAATATTGAAGACATGGAAAATAAAATAAAATTTGCCTTAAATTCAATTTCAGTAGCAGAAATACCCAGTGCCGAAAAGGATTCCAGATACCGTCTTTTGAAGTGCGTAATCAGTTTAAAATAAATTAATTCTATGAACGTTTTTTGTTATGATGACGTGTTTTTTTTTTGTTTTTTTTTGAGGTAAACTAGTAACTGTAATGGATTAAGAATCCATTCTGCAGACTTGTTTTAAAGATAATTTTGTTGGCTACAACTTTTATGTCGCAGCAATCTTCAATAAAATGTGGTGTTTCTGAAATAAAGATTTGTGAATTTTACGGCTAAAGGATGCGTCAAATCGAAAAATTCACCGATATAAAATCGTTTTAAATTTGATTTTCTACAAGAATTCGTCATAAAAAGGAAGACGTTGCATTGGAAATTCCAAAGTTATGGTCGCTGGAGAAGTATTGGAGAAGGTTACGAAATTGAATATGGAATGAAAAGATTCGCAGGTCACAATTATTGCGTACCAAGTTTCAGCCTTTTATTTATGCAGATTTTAAGGGGGGTAGTAGGGGAAGTTGGGACACCCTGTGTGTGTGTGTGTGTGTGTGTGTGTGTGTCTCCTGGGTAGGATCGATAGACATTTGAGTACAACTTTAATAGCTGGTTTCCCTTAAGGAATATCTGCTAAAACAGAACAGTTACATACAGAACAGTTATATTTTCATAGCACACTCTACTATATTCCGCCAGAGTGGTCACTCTGTGACTGCTCAGTCAATCCCTGGCGAAAGGGTAATACGAGTTTATTAAAATGAGCTGCTCTTTCAATAAAAAGTAATTGGTGAAACCTGGCTGGGACCTTGAGGGATGATCACAATGATGGTGATACAGGCCCAGCACCTTCAAAAACCTTGAAGGACACCTTGTTAGTAAATAAGAAAAGTGGCAACATTATAGGAATTTCGAGTCTTGTGAGCGTTCTACTAAGTAAAAAAAAAAAAATTAAAATACTTGTGCTATCTCCTTAAGTGAAAATTGTTCGGCCTGTCCAGTATTGACGATGAGATTTAACGGGTAACATTTTCTGGTGAAGGCAGCCTACACCGCTTTCTATAAAGGCCAATTCCTTCCAGGGACGCATTGTGGCTATGGGTTTTTAGTGATCTTTCCAGGAAATTGTGCCGTTGACAGATTTAAAGCGTTAAACTAGCGAAAAAATAGCGTTCAGTCGGTGGGTGTGATTGGAAGGTCTGAGCCTCTGGACCGGTCCAGCAACTGGGTCAGATAGCCCCTGCTAGCGGCATCTAGTGGCACCAAACTGAAACTTAGTAATATTTGATATACTATATATTGAATAGCTTGGCTTTTAAAAATATTTTTTATCTCATAATTTCTTTCAACGCTTTAAAATTTAAATGAAGATCGGACTAATACCTCTTCAGAAAAAAAATCAAGCCATCCTTTGTCGCCTATGAAGCTCATCAATTGAACTTATAGGACTACTTATACAATTTATAAATCGATAACTAAAGGGCCTAATTTCTCTCTCTCTCTATCTCTCTCTCTCTCTCTCTCTCTCTCTCTCTCACACACACACACACACACACTCCACAAGTGGTGCTCGTGCTGTTTTCTCTTGTTAATGCAGCAGTGATAGAATTGCGGTTCGGAAAAATACATGTGTTTGGAATTTTAATCTTCATCCTTGATCATTGCATAATTGTAGTGTAATGATCAGACATAATGATTCCAAGAATTGTCTACAATCACTAAGTTCTCTGTATAAATGCCAAAGTAACGATATTTTTTCAATTTTGCAAACTCGAAAATTAAGGAAACGTAGATTAGACGTATTTCAGTATCTGTCCCTTTAGTGAGTTAAAATAATTTTTTTTTTTTGAGAAGTTTTATCAAACGTTTCCGCCTGGTAAATCTTCCTATTCCTAGCAATAGAAATTCCTGATAGGTAATATACATTATTTTATAAAAATTGTTAAATGTTTTGACAAAATGTACATATAATGCAAATATGCTTGGGATGTGCAGAAAATAAAATCCCCCACATAGGGTTACTATGTAGAAGAAATACATAAAAAATAAATAAATAAAATAAAATAAACATCCGTCATTCATAAAGTTCTTTAGTTTTTAAACAGAGTATTTTTAAATAGATCTTATACAATCAGGCAAAGCGTTAAAGCGTTTTATTCCCGATAATGATACGCTTTTCGCGAAATATTTATGTTTGTTTCTAAAACAAGTTCATATTTTGTTTCACAAACAATATTGTTTGATACATATATATTGACGGAAAAGTTATTATTTTTGACTCCTGAAAAAGTGTCAACTTTCTGTTGTATATAAGCCGTACTGCTCTCTTTTGCAATTTAAATATGATTTTTGGAGTTGTCCCAATGTATAACACCATAAGTTAACCGACTATGAAAATATACATTGTATATTAATAATAGAGTTTCCATTGGAAGATATTTTTTAACACATTTTAATAAGATGCAAAGCGGTCTCCAATATGGTTGAACCAGTCAAGGCGTTTGCCCACAGTCAATCATAAAAGTCCGTCACGCAGGGGCTGCGTAAACTAAGCAGATTTCCTACGTGGTTTTGCAATAGAGAAATCTGCCTAATAACAACTGCAGTAGTAAGAAACCTCTAAACCTAAAACATTATTTAGGGCGTAATAACCCAGTAGTTTCTAGCCCCAAAAAACAGTTAACCTAACCTCTAAACCTATTCACGAGGGACGAATAGTTATGAAAACGGCCACCAGAGCTCTCGGCGGAAAGTCCGAACGTAGCCTACTGGCGACCACACGCAGAATACAAATGCAAATATCTCGGTTAATATTCAAGATACAGAAAAAATGTATAGAACAATATTTATAGTAAATTGAATTTGCAATAAGATTTACTCTATACAATATTTCGATCCGGCGCATAATAACGGAGATATATCGACTTTTTGAAAATCCTCCCCTCTAAACCCCCCCTCCCACTGGTCCGATTTCAGTCATTAACGAACTTGATCTTCCTTTTTACATGAAACGATTAAATTCCGAGTTTGGTAACGATCAAACAAAAATTGCGACCGCTAGAGCGGTAACAGACAAATGTATAGTTATACTGGTTTCATCCGCATAAAAAATAGTTTTTGTTGGTTTAAAGTTAGCTGGGTGGTCTTTTATATATACTGCTCAAAAATGAATAGGGATATTGGTTATTTTTTCTTCTCCTATTAATTTTAATTAAATCGATCTTAATTAAATTTCTTTTTTATGGGGGAAAAAAGACAATAATTTCTAATAAATATTAATGATATTTATAATAAAAAAAAATATATTCTAGGCCCCATACATACCACAAAACTGCCAATATCCCTATTCATTTTTGAGCAGTTTATATTCAAAATAGTAATGGACCTAATATTGAACCTTGGAGAACACCGCATGTAATTAGTTTCTGAAAATTTAACCAAAGTTAATTAAATTCATTTAATACTCTTCTTTTTCCACCTGAAAGGAGGACTTTTGGAATACTTGTTATCTTAAGTATAACAATGTTGTAAACTCAGATTTAAAAATATCCATAAATGGTTGAGCGGCATAGGCGCGGGAGTGTTGGAGAAAGAGACAGCCTTACACACGTGAGAATGGGAATTTAACGGTACGGTCATGTGGTGATCCAACGGGAAGCATCTCTGCCGCTTCTACTGTCACTTTGGTAAGTACTGTCGAACCGCCAAGACCTTAGGTGAACATATATTTGTCTTACACTGGGAAAGGAATTGTGTACCAATAATACTTGTATTATTACAATAAACTATAATTGGAAATAAATAATACTATAATTGTCTTGCGTTCGATTCTCACCTGGTTAATAGAAATGCATTTAGTGGTGATCTAATTGAAAAAAAAAGAAATAAAACCTTACTCCTTTGATTAAAAAAGGTGGTTACTTGTAGTTACCCCAATGCTTTAGTAGTTCAAAGTGGAAGTTAATAAATAATTATAAACATATTTCTGTAATGGGAATTAAATATTTTGTAGTGTAGATTTCACTTATACTGTGAAAATGGGATTCATCCAGCCACCATAAATAAACAGAAGATACTAATAGGTTTGAAGCTGAATTTCTGTCTGTTCTCCAACTCAGCATCATGAGCTAGCCACTTATGTAGCTATTTCATATAATTAAATTGCTTTGTTCCATATAGCTTTGTTGATATATATGTATATGTACGCTCCGCCCCCACATTCACACCCACATACACACACAATACATAAGCTACGAAAAAAGTGAATAAAACAACATGTTTCAATAGCTTAACCGGGATGGTTCCGTAATATTTTTCGATTAAACTGATAATTCCGGAGATATTTTAAATTTTCGAATTCCCTCCCCATCTAACCCCCACCCTTAAGGACCAGTTACTGCCATTAACTACTATAAATTTTAGTGTTGAATTAAACCATTTAATATCGATTATAAATTTTAGTAATAAATTAAACGGTTAAATATTGATTATGGTATAGATCAAATAAACATTTTCGAGTGAAGATCGTAAAATCGTAATTGATGACGCCAAAACAACGTATTTCCATGCATCTCGCAAAGTAAAAGCTCAATGAAAATAATAATTTGAATTTAACCTTGGAATGAAGTGTTTTATGATATTACAGTTTATTGTTAATGAGTATTAGTGGGGATTTATTGAATACCGAAAACTGAAATATGCAAATATCTCGCATAGTATTCAAGATAGAGAATTTCAAAATTACCTCTCTCTTTGAACCCTCCTACTTTTCGGATTTCCGCCATTAACGAATTTTATCTTTAGTTTAAATATCGAGTTTGGTAATGATTAAACAGAAATTGCGACAGCTAGAGCGTTAATAGATATACGTATATATTCAGTTTTCAACGGCCCTTGTTTTCGTCATATCCAGGGTAGGATCGATGGACGTTTGAGGAAATTTCGTATAATCATTTTTTGTTATAGTACATTAGTGTGTACAAGGATAGGAAACGGAAAATTTGATTTTCATTTCTTGCCTTACAACGTCCACTCCAGTTGGACTCTAAAAATATTAGTACCTTTGCCAAAATTTTAAGTTGGGTTACCGGTAACACACATACTAGGTTTCATCAAACACGGTTCAGTCCGTTAGACGTAAAAAGAGAGCCAACAATGAACAGACACATAATTCAAAAATCGTATTTGGTTTTTGGAATAAGATCAGGCTCGAATTTCATTTTAGAAAGCTACTTTTTAAATGACACGGTTGATGAATGGCTTCATTTTAACATTTAAACTTATTAAACATTGGTGGTTCCGAGTTAGATTTTTTCTCCTGGGTGTTGAGGTTAGATCTTCGATCACAATTTGGCTTGCCAGATAAAATATTTGTCCATCGAAGTTTAAAGGAAGCAATAGTTATATGTGTACTCCACATAATTAAATAACAAAAAATAAAATATTTTAATCCACCGACATATCACTCGCCATAGATTTATTTATAATACTTTATTTCTTGCTTACTCTAATTAGCAATTATTTTAATTATTTTTAACTCCAGCTAAAATGTTTTACTGTGTGTGTGTGTGTGTGTGTGTGTGTGTGTGTGTGTGTGTGTGTGTGTGTGTGTGTGTGTGTGTGTGTGTGTGTGTTTGTGTGATAGGGAAAGTGAGAGCATATGATTGTAAATATTTTAAATATTAGACAATTTAGTCTGATCATTTTATTAATGTACATACTAATTTTTATTTATTTGATTTTAGTTTTATTTTTAACCATTGAAAGTATATAATTGTTTTCGTAATTTTATTAGTCTTTATAGTTTTTAATTATCTAGTTTCCTTACAAGATCTTTTGTTTTAGAATTTAATGTTTTGTTTTGTTATTTGTTGATTCGTGTTTTTTTTGTCTATTTGGTTGCGTTGTTATTTATTTGAGTTTTGTTATTCGGTTGCGTTCTGTTATTTATTTCAGTTTTGTTATTTGGTTGTGATCTGTTATTTAGTTGCGTTTTGTTATTCGGTTGCGTTCTGTTATTTAGTGGCGTTTTGTTATTTGGCTGCATTCTGTTATTTATTTGAGTTTTGTTATTCGGTTGCGTTCTGTTATTTATTTGAGTTTTGTTATTTGGTTGTGTTCTGTTATTTATTTGAGTTTTGTTATTTGGTTGTGTTCTGTTATTTAGTTGCGTTTTGTTATTTGGTTGTGTTCTGTTATTTAGTTGCGTTTTGTTATTTGGTTGTGTTCTGTTATTTAGTTGCGTTTTGTTATTTGATTGCGTTTTGTTATTTGGTTGCGTTTTGTTATTTGGCTGCATTCTGTTATTTATTTGAGTTTTGTTATTCGGTTGCGTTCTGTTATTTATTTGAGTTTTGTTATTTGGTTGTGTTCTGTTATTTAGTTGCGCTTTGTTATTCGGTTGCGTTCTGTTATTTAGTGGCGTTTTGTTATTTGGCTGCGTTCTGTTATTTAGTTGCGATTTGTTATTAGTTTCTGTTCTGTTATTTAAATGCGTTATGTTATTTGTTTGCGTTCTTAGTTTGTTCTGTTCTAATTGTAATATTTAATTTTTTCTTCATATTTTCATTTTTGTATTTTGTTTATATTCATTGTTTTTTTGATGAGCAATATCGCCTCGCAGCGAACGATCCAAAATAAATAATTAGACTAACTTGAATATTAGTTTTACTATTAAGGTGGGTTTCTCAGCAGCGTGAAGAATGTGGATGTTGAGAAAGCTGGTGGTCTGAAACTTAGTTTCCGGTGAACGTATTGAGGAGTGATCTTATCTGCCCCAAGGATCGCCCGCTCTGTCGTGACTCAGCTTTGGCGTTGCTACTATTTTCAATTATGTCGGCGCTTTCTAACTGCATTTATTTGTTTACCACTCCTCACTGTTTGAACTCTTTCCAAATTTTCGCTGTTGGTTCTATTTCTAGGGACGGGCAGGAGTAGGGATTGTAGGGGAGGCCTGCAATTAAAAATAGCGGTATTTCGTTTTCTACTGGTTTTTCTGCAAATATGCACATGAAAAAAGTTGGTTATTTTGTTATTTAAAGTAGCATTTGTTATATTCACTTTTGCCGTATAACAAAGTATAAAGGAGATATGCATTAAAAACTAAAGCGGAGCCAACAATTTTGTTGGACACCAAAGATTGAACCTAATGTATGTGAATTATCATTAATTCTTTGATGATTGTAAGCTATATTAAATTTTTTAGGTCCAAACGGGAGTGGAGGTTATGAGGGAGGCATAAATAAAAAATTGTGATATTTCGTTTCCTATTAGATTCTTGGCAAACATGCACATAACAAAAGTTGTTTGTTTTATTATTTAGAGTAACTTTTTTGCATTCACTTTTTTGGTAAAATGAAGTAAACACGGGATATACGCTAAAACTATAGTGGCATTAATTTTATTAATGTTTATCTAAGTGTTTTTAATGAATGCATTTTATGACAAATGATGATGGTTTTAGTCACATATGATAATTCTAAATATGATTCTGATTAGTAGGGTTATATATCTCCGTCGCCTCCATCTCATTTACTTATTTTTCTTAGACAATAACTTTGTTATTTATTTCCTATAGAAATGTAAACTGTAAGAGCATTATTTTATTTGTATAATGTATTATTTAAACAAAGTCATGCTGAATTGGCACAAGGAGCGATAGCGGAAGTTATAGGCAGAGTTGGGCAAAATTGTAATTACAAGTTACAAGTTATAACTACATTAGTTAAAATATAGTTACAACTAGGTCAGATACCCGGCTTTGCCCGGGAATTCATTTGAGGCTGGATGGCGATTGAATTTTGTTGGCAAGGCTTTACTTTGCACAATATTTTGACATTTACCCGTCCAGTGTTTAGGGTTAATACCCGTTGTTGGCATTTCTTAATAATAAAATTAATTCTTTTCAGTCTTCACTGTCCTCCATATTGACATATTTCCCGTTCCCTGTCCATTATGCATAGATTTAAATTATTAAGGACAAAATATTATAATAATATATTATAATTAGAATTAATTATTCCAGCTGAGGTACCTGGTAGTTCATATTATTTTTAATAATAGAATTTTTGAGCAAATTTCTCTAAATAACAAAGTAAACAACTTTTGTTATGTTCATATTTGCCGAAAAACAAATAGGAAAAGAAATATCGCTATTTTTAATTTCTGGCTTCCCTTATAACCCCCACTCCTGCCCGTCCCTAGAAATGTTGGTACGGCTTGTTATAATTAAAGCGTTAGTGCTAATACATATACCGAGTTTTATTTATTTCGGTTGGGTCTTTTGTCCCAAATAAAATTGTTCACGTCCGCTACAGGTTTTAGCGTATATCTCGTTTATAATACGGTATACGAAAAAAGGTTATATAACAAAAGTTACTCTAAATAACAAAATAAACAACTTTTGATATGTTCATATTTGCCGAAAACCCAATAGGAAACGAAATAGCGCTATTTTTAATTTCAGGCTTCCCTTATAACCCCCACTCCTGTTCGTCTCAGAGGATATTAATATAGCCTAAAGTCTAAGTTGGCTTAGTAGTAATATACATACCAAGTTTCATAAAATTCGGTTCAGCCGTTTATGCGTGAAAAGGTAACAAACAAACAAACAGACACCAAAGAAACAAAATGCAGTTATGGTGTCTGTGACATGTGAAACGAAAAGTTATCCTGAAATTTCGCGAAAAAAATCAATGTACAGACAGAGGTTACACTTTTATATATATATATATATATATATATATATATATATATATATATATATATATAGATTACAACTACTAATGTAATTAGTTATTAGTAATGGGCAACTATATTTTTCAACTAAAGTAATTGTAATTGAAATTTCACAACTACAGTTAGTAATTGTAACTGTAGTTGTAGTTGGAACTACAGTTACTTGGGTAGTTACTTTAAAAAACTGTGTGAAACACTGACTGAAGTAGTTGAGGCTGTTATGAAATAACTACATCCAATCTCTTTATGTTCAAAGCTTTATTATATTACATATACTACATTATTACAATAACAGAAAGTAATTTTAATGCAAATAAATGAAAACTAACGAAAATAGTATATTTTCCTTAACAAACGATAATAATATATTCCTTTTTATATTTTCCCGAGTCGAATGAAATTAAATAATACTTTTTAACTATACAATTTAAAAAAAAAATAGCCATAAAATTACTCTTAACTCAGAATTTTGTAAGACAGGCAATAGCTCAAAATCAAAATATGATCAAATATGATTTTGGGGCTTTTGCCATCGATGCAAAAGAAAATAATCTCTCTACTGCTCTGCTCCAAAAAATAAGGAGTTCTCGTTTTAACTATCACGCGCGAGGACAAGAGAGTGAAACGATTGGAGCGTCCACCTTCAGTTTTTCTGAGCATCAATTGAACATGGCTCATCTCAGATGATCCATTCATCAACACCACGAATGTAAATATTTATATAGAGGCGATCAAAATATATTCATTCTTTGGAAGGTAAAAAACAGCTGATCTATATGTAGTTGTAATTATTACTCAATAACTACAGTTACAATTACAACTAGTAATTGTAATTATTTTTATAACTACTTTTTATTTCAATTAGTAGTTGGATTTATGAATACCAACTACAATTACTGTAATTGCGAAACCAAGAAAATGCAACTACAGTTACCAACTACATTTTTGTAACTGTAGTTGCAATTACATAACTAGTATTTATTAGTTGAAAAAGTAGTTAATTACAAAAGTATTTAATTACTGTCCAACTCTGGTTATAGGGATCAAACTCTTTGGTTCTGCTAATATATTATCTTATTTCCGATATCTTGATGTTATTGAAACAAATGTGTACCATAATAATTAGAAGTTAATGGTAATGTTATTATGAAAAAAAGCAATATCTATTTAAATTTGATATGATTTAAAGTATTAATTATTTTGCAGGGAGGGCTATGATCTCTTCCCTTCACCTATATTTTTGAATGTAAATGAAATTATTTTTACGGTAATACTATTATTTAATTCCATCAGGTAGATAAATTATTAAAATAATTTAAGGAAAACTATGGTGATAGCCCTCATGCTGGAGCGGAAGGTGACCGGAGGCTATAACAGTTAATTGAGTTAATTTATTTCCTGTGAAATGCTGGAAGCGATTTCCACTGAGCTCTACTATTACGAATATAAACTAATGTACGAAACTAATGTATGCTTAAACTATATGTGGACGGATTAGTTTTTGACAGGAAATGAGTTTCATTATAGATGATATTTGATTGTATTATATGCTATCCATGGTTATGGTTTGAAGTATTCAAAAAGGTGAGTTAAAAAGTGGAGAGGGATAGATTAGGAAAACATTTTTATTTATTCTTCAAAAGTAAAATTTCTCATATATAAGTCGCCTGCCTAACCCTCACGGGAAAACATTTCGCTCATGCGGGAAGAGTAGTTGTAAACATTGAAGCCTTGCCTGAAAAAAATACTATCATCATTCAACGTCAAATGATTTCCCGAGCGAAGCCTTAGCTAGTGTTTTATATATATATATATATATATATATATATATATATATATATATATATTATAAGTATATTATAGTAAAAATATTATAAATGAAAAATCAGAAAACTATTACCTTCTTACTAATTAATTGAAACTTAATTTTTGAGTTTTCTAGTTTTTTATTCGTAAATCTGGTCAACATGTCTGATGTTATCTCTGCCAAATTAAAAAAAAATAGAAGAGAATGCAGTCACTCATAAAAAATAACAAAAATTTCTGGTCTTGAATAGACTAATGCAATCCCACAAAAATAAGCATTTAATCACTGCTGGAACTTAAACTAAACTTGCATCATGCACGAGCTGCATAAACTAAGCAGGAATGAAAACGTCATAGAGTGTCATCCAGGATAGATGAAGTAATATACATGTTGTAAACCTTGTTTCTCTCTTGCTAAGTACCCTTTGTTAACAAGACTTGAACCCTAATCGAGGAATGAAATGCTTTAGTGGTACATTAGCTTCATATAGAACTCACGCGAATGAGAGTGGAGGTTTAATCGAGAACGAAGTGGCAAAAATACAAATAACTCAGCTGATAGTGAGCTTAGGGAAGAACGTATAGAACGACAACTAATACATTACAAATTAAACAAGATTGAATATATAACATTTCTCGATGTTATATATAACATTTCTCGATGAGAGTAATAATAATGGAGATAGGATAGAATGTTTATGAGGACGTCACATCAAAAATTTATGTTTAATTCAATCTAAAATAAATTTTTTCTGTAATCTTTGAATAGTGGTAACATTACTAAACTGAAATGAGTGAAGAAAGTGAAACATTTTGCAATAGAGTGAAGAAAGTGAATTGCCTTCTTAATTAGTAATAAGTATAAATTAAAAAATAATTTGAAGTTGGAAATTAAATGCTTTTAAATGTTTCTTAACGTTGTAAGAATTTATTTTAACAAAATAAATTGAAATGTGAATGAATTATTGGTGGAAATAATCAATATATTTTAAAATTTAAATATAATAATAATTACCTTCCTTGTTTATAACCTGCACTTGTTTATAATTGCACTACTTCACAATCATCACTAGCTGTTTTATAACTATGCTTATAACCTTTCACAACCATGCTTATAACCTACCAACAACATACCATAATATTCACAACATCCTAATTTTGTTCATATTCTGGTTAGATCTGACCATGTATTACAGGATTACAGAAAAAAATTAATATTACACTCGTGACGAAAGTAGAATTTACAACTCTCGTGAAATTACCACCCTCGCTTCGCTCGTGTGGGTAAACGTTTCACTCGAGTTGTAAAATGATCTACTTTCGTCACTTGTATAATAAATAACTATTCTACTTCTCGTTAATTACAGTTATTAACGGACTTTATCTTTCGTTTTAAATATTAAGTTTGGCAACCCGACAAGAAAACAATTATGTTTTCTGAGTTGATATTCTGGCAGGTGGAAGTGACTTCTAATGTATGCGGGACGAAAATTACGTTTGCTACAGTGTTGACAGTGACATTAAAAATAAATTTCAATGGATCTCAATTTCGTCTTTTCCTCGATAGGATGGATGGGCATTTGGAGAAATTTGTCGAAAATTGTGAGATGAGTGTATCGATGTGTTAAAAACATTTGCCTAGGTGGATGTGTATTGATGGTAGGGTATGCTTAGCGCCGCGCTAGAACAAGGACCATCTATATTTGCCCGATGCATATTCTTCATGCATATGAGCTCTTCCCACTTCTAATAGATGAAGGCATATTAATCTCCACACTGTATGTTCTAATGTGGTCTTGTATGTTCCTACAACAATGTTATAATATATTAATCACATATGATATTTTAGAACTTTGCAGATCTTATATTCATTATATCGGTCAACTATTCTGAGTTTCATGGTCACATTAAACGTAATAATTCAAGGGGTATACCTCTAGGGGTCATCCCCTTTTTAAATTCTTTATTCCGAAATAGTCTTCGTGATCCCACCTCTTATTCCCGGCTATTTATTCCACGGCATCTCTAACTTTTAAAAGCACCAGACTTGAGGCGTGAGAACCAAGCTCTTTAACTTTTCAATAAACCAATCGCTCTTTCCTGTTCTGGGGAATGCTTAATAATTATCTATGAAAGCGAAAAGGCATTTATCACATTTACAGAACATAACCTGTTGCTAATAGTACTGGTGGTTTGTATGTGATGGCATAATCGAACCTTAGGCTTACTTTTGCCATTTATAAAATATACATCACATAAACACTTACATGTATATATATATATATATATATATATATATATATATATATATATATATAAAATTGTCCTTTAGCCGCCCCGAGCGATACTCGAGAGATTCGTGATCAGATATTTCACGTAGCGAATGATCAATTCAAAGTACAGCGTCCCGTTATCGAACCTGAAATGAGTTGTCACTAGTAGACTGACGATCCCTACTGTTCCCTCACGCACGCGCGCGCGCGCGCGCCCAATCACACGCACAAATACATACATACATCGCTGTATTCTTTACAAAATTAAATTCTGTTTCCTTTCACAGAGAGAGATATGTCCAGTGGGGGTGCGTGCTCCAGGTTCAAGCAGAACGCCTGGAAGAAGGAACTTTGCAGCAACTGCTACAGGCCGAAGGAGGAGCACGTAGAAGCCCCGAAGCCTCCACTTGTGCAGTTACCACTTTTGGAACCTTCTCAGGTAATCAATTTATATTATTCTAGTATTATAACCATCATGATCTAAAGGCTAGAACTTGAAGTTACAGCCATTGTGTTCAATCGGAAACTGCTATTTTCATATTACTGTGCTTACATATATCCATAAGGTACTCGATGTTTTCAAAATAGGATTTTCTAGACCTTCCTCATCCCCTATATACAAGAATCGTACTTTCAAATATATTAGTAATGTAGTCGTTGTGCCTTGTGGTATGCCCAAGAAGTTTGGCTCTCCTTTTTTTCATGGCCTTGATAAGACTATTGCTTTTACTTACCTCATTTAGAACTTCCATGTTGGATTTTGTTGGAGTCCAACTTGTTCTAGTGATTCTACTCAAGATCCGCATTTCCATTGCTTTCAGCCTATTATATTCCCTTTTGTGGAGAGTCCAACTTCGCTCCTGTAAAACAGTGCGCTCCATACGAAAGACCAAGCAAACATTTTTTTTTTTATATCCATGCATACTACTCGTAGTTAAACTGCTTCTTTTGCTTTGAACGCTTGTTTAGCAAGTGCTAATACTTTATTGACCTCAGCTCTACTATCATTGTGTTCAGTGATGAAACTCCCTAGGTAACAAAAGTCCGTCACGCAGGGGCTGCGTAAACTAAGCAGATTTCCCACGTGAAGTTTTATAATAGAGAAATTTCAGAATAGAGAGTCAAACAGTTACGGGAACGGCCCGAACTAGCTCTTGACGGAAACTCACGACTAGACCCGAAGTTAGCCGATCTCATCTCAGAAGCTGAAAACAGAAAAATGCAAATATCTCGGTTAATATTCAAGATAGAGAATAAATGTATATAACATTATTTATAGTAAATTTAATTTGCAATACGATTGATTCTATATAATTTTTCGATCCGACGTATAGTAACGGAGATATTTCGAATTTTCGAAAATCCTCCCCTCTAAACCCCCCCTCCCACTGGTCCGATTTCAGCCATTAACGAACTTGATCTTTATTTTTCCATAAAACGTTTAAATATCGAGTTTGGTAACGATCAAACGAAAATTGCGACCGCTAGAGCGTTAACAGACAAATATATATATATATATATATATATATATATATATATATATATATATATATATATATAATTTTGAACGGACCTCATTTTCGTCATCTCCTGGGTAGGATCGATGGACATTTGAAGAAATTTTTCGAAACTCGCGTCATGAGTACGACCTCCCCTTAAGGGAAATCTGCTAAAACTCCTTCACTTTTTCACGCAAAATGCTTCCAATTCTAATATTTATATTTCCTAGGCAGTCTTTCTTCCCTACAACCAAAACTTTTGTTTTATGAGCATTTATTTTGAGCTTAAACCGATTTAGAGCGTCCTTTTTTTAGAGGACTTGCAGCATATCATGTCGATTTTAAATTATTCATCTTCAGTGTATTACTTTCATCATCTTCAAGCCTTCTCTCCCAGAGCTAGAGAACCGGCCGATTTCTCTTGGTGGAAGTCTATATTTCTCAGTAATGCTTTAATGTTGGTCTGATGGTGGTTTTTTAAATTTGTTAAATTTATAATTAGGTGAGGCTATTGAAGTGAGTGCATTCTGTCGTTCTGAATTTACGTCACATTTTTTCCCAACTACTTAAAACTTGACCACTCAAATTCAACTGCACCACAAATCTCCCCCCCCCCTCCCCTGCATTTAAATAAAAAAAAAAATCATGCAGATAAGGAGGGCATGCGAAGTAATTCTGAAATTAAATTATTATTAAAGTAATTTAATTTCAAACTACTTAGATTATAACATTATGCTTACTAGTTGGCTGAAACTATTTCCTTGTCTTTCATATAAATTTTAGTAATCTGATTTAAACGTGGGTCTAATTTCTGATTTTCAAAGGTGTTTTAAGAGTTCTGATAAAAAGTTTACATAGGAATACTATAAATTAGGTCTAGCATCACATGAAATTAATGCTAAAGAAAACTTAGCAAATCTTCCAGAAATTTTTGGGAGCCTAGACCTTCAAAAAGACAAGAAGAATTTTGCATCTTTATTCACAAATAATTATATCTTTCTTCGCCTTCTAATTATTAATTAGTTTATGAATATAACTAATATTTATGGCTAAAGTGCAGTTTAGTCCCCACCTACGCCGCTATCTTGTTTCGTTATAATCCCCAACCTCGCTTAAAACCAGTGATGGTGTATTTTTGAAATTTTAAAGTATTAAAAAATATAAAGTTAGAACAACAAAACCCCCTCCCTCGGTTTTAACCACCGATGGCGTATTTTGGAAATTTTAAAGTGTTAAAAAAGATAAAGTTAGAAAAACAAAATGGTCGCCGTCGTCAACGTGCGCCCCCAAGGGGGGACTAATATACACTTTCACCAATATTTATAATTTCATTAATATCAGAAGAAATTAAAAAAATAAATAAATATAAACACTTTAAAATTACGCTTTGGATTATTTTCAGGGTTATAAAACTTTCAAATTTAATTTACTGGTGAATATTTCTTCGTAAATATTGTATTTTCTCTCCCCTTATAAATGATTATTTATATTTCGTATCCCTATTGGCTGTCCGCAGCTCATAATAATTAGCGTACTACCACTAATAAGGAGAGCATGACGCAAGTTCTTTAGGTCACCTAGGGAATCGATTAGTGTGCTAAGAGTGTTTTGATACTTTCACTTAGAGGTTGCACCATTATGCAATATGGAGTAAATAGTGCACGGTAAGTGAACAAACATTAGTTCCAGCAGGTGTGTGCAATAGCATACACTGGGAGGCCTCCAGTTTGCTAGTGCGTCTCTTCTTTGCAGCATCTCTCGGATGAAGTCGCCCAAGATCCAGCGATATCTCCAGCTGCCCAGAGTTCGGAAGGTCCGTATTTTAGAAAAATTGGTCGGCTCAAGTCAGGATTTTGGCTTGGTTTAAATCTGGTTTAATTTTAAAATGGAATCAGCTATTGAGGTTGTACTCAAGACGTGATTTGGCGAATATGATCTTTAAATGTTCATCGATCCCACCTTGAACATGACAGAATTGTGGTCTGTCATATTTACACATGTATTGTTTGCAGTGCTCTACCGTCCACAATTTTTATTAATTAGTTATTAAACTGGTAATTTAAATGTTTCTTGTAAAACGAAAGGTAGAGTACGTACAGTCAAATATATATTGTTAAATGCAATGTGCATTTTTGTTCAAAATGTTTTTGTTTTTTTAAACTCGAATACTGATTTGTTTGTCTTTTTGTGTTTTCTCCCTTTTTGTTTTTCGACTTTTTGTGATCTTCACTTTTGAGCTATATCTCTAACCAAATAATGCCCAGCTTAAATGTTGTCTTTTTCATACGGTTCTGTCTAAAGAAGAAATAGGACATACAATAAGATATGACGTAAACTATGAGTCCAATCCAGTGAAAAATCTACTAGACTTAGGTTGTCTCACCTTGGCAACTTTTGTACATCCATACTTATATGCTTGTTAATTAAAATCGTCCTTTAGTACCTTCAAGTATACTATTATTAATTGATTTAAGTGATTATGGTACGTAAGAAAACCAAATCGATGTTTAACTGAAGGCTGGAAACACGAAAGTGCAAATAAGGTTAGTATTCACGTTAAAGAAAATGTCATTCTTATTTAATACTTATGTTCACTTTCTGCGGCTGCTCAGAACGAGTTATCTACTGGTTACTACTTGTTCCTATCCTGGGTGAGACTTGTGATTTTATTTAATGAGTTTGCTCCCAAATAAATTGTTATAGGCCAGGAAGGATTCTATCCCAAAACTCTAGGTTTACTAAGTGAATTAAGGCCAATGCCTTAATTCACATGTATAACCTGAATCCAGGGATTGTAGTTCATTATTTTGCTAAGTGATATAGTTATATCGAATTTTTAATTATATACCTAATAATAAAGATATAAACAATTTTGTATTTTTCCTCATGGTCCCATTGTGTCAATTAGTGTACGCGATCTTTAGTCTAACATGAATCGTTTATACACAATGAGTTGGTAAAGATAGAAAACGTCCGTAACGCAGGGGCTGCATTAACTGAGATTTCCCTTGTGCGTCACCTCAAAATGTACATTTACCTCAAAACGTATTAGTTCAATGAGAAACATATTTGGTATTTAGGCTTCAAATGATGCGCTTTATAATATAACAGCTTATTAATTATATGGCATAAGCAGGAGTGGGAGTTTACTGAAGGCCAAAAACTAAAAATGGAAATAACTCGATTAATAAACAAGATAATGAAAAAACGTACATGACAACATTTATAGAACTTTACATTTACAATAAGATTGGTTCTATATAAATTTCGATCCAACTCATAATAACGGAGATATTTCGAATTTTCGGAATTCCCCCTCTAAACTCCACTCCCACAGTTCGGATTATACCCATTAACGAACTTGATCTTTCTTTTTACATAAAACTACTAAATATCGAGTTTGGTAACGATTAAACAAAAATTGCGACCGCTAGAGCGGTAAATTACGATCTCCTGGATAGAATCGATGGACATTTGAAGAAAATGTTTCAAAAATCATGAGTACGACCTCAATAGCTGATACCCCCTAAGGAAGACCTGCTAATAAAACAAGTACATTCCCAATCCAATGTTAAACAAAGAAATATGTGTGTGCTTGTACGCCTGTGTGTTGATAGATTGATAGGCTTGGACCTTAGAAGAGTTTGTACAAGCAGTGCAAGTCATATGGCTGAAAATAAGTTTAGAAAAGATCAAGTCTATCTACAGACATCGGTGATCTAATCGAATTGGGGGAGTTCACGTATCCTTTTAAATGCATACACTGAATAGCTCCTAAGCCAAGAAGAAAGAAAACTGGCCCAACTCATTTAACAAGTTGAAAGAAATTAAGTACACTGTCGAAGTATGGCCAAGTGAACAAATGACACGACGAGACGATGTTATACTAACACGACTACGAATTAAACATACATTTCAGGCACACTCAAATTTGATAGAACGAGAAACAACTCCAATTTGTCAGATTTGGAACGTTCACCTAACAGTCAAACACATACTTAATGAATCCCACCAACCTATTACCTAACAAATGCTTACACGAATTACTGGCGAAGTCCATACATCCACACAATACTTCAACATCTTATGACTATACACTTTTACTCAAAAATATAGTATTTTATTCGTTTTTTTTATTCACTCCTGTGCTAACTTTTCCCCCTTTTTACTAAAAAATTCTCTTTTTATGCTTTTTAAATATATTTTAACGCCTTTAAATGGAATTCTTGAATAATTTATTACTTCAATCAGTATGCGCAAAGTATGTCATATTATTGACCTTCTTTTTTGTCAAATTTATTCCTTAATTTTTTTTTAAATAATCAACTATTCATACATGTCTTATTTATTAACTTAATATTTTCTATTTGTTTCTGTGTACTGTATATCCATAAATGTCTCATTCATATTTTCTACTCACTCAAATCACTATTCGGCTCATTAAATAACATCCTAAAATCCCACCCTGGCTAGAAAAGGGTGGTGACCTATAGATAACCCGTCCAATTAGCCTAAGTTGCAAAAAGTGGACGTTAATAAATAATAATAATAACTATTCGGCTACAATTTCACTGACATCAACACTGAAAAATTACTCAGTCAAGACTCATCCATAGAATACACTAGGCACGTGATTTCGTTATTACAGCAAAACACTTCTATGACTTATTATTTATGTAAGGTACGATTCAGAGTAAAACGTCCTCTGGATGGAACACCTGTCCCCTTTTTTTTCGAATCCCAAGAATATAATTGAAAATATAGTAGGAAAGCAATTATTAGCGGTTATTATTATTATTATCAATATTCAATTTTTAAATAATTATTATTGCCATACTTGTCAGTAGATGCACACCTGTCATTATTGTCACCTGGCGGATTGTCGAGTGTATGTCAGGTGCATTCAGTGAGTAGGCACCATCCGCACTCCTGTCGTTCGTTTTACTAGGTAGTCCCTTGCTTACTAGATAAATTCTCTGTATTTATGTAGTCCTTTAGTCAGCTATTAGTGGTTATCTTCATTTGGTGAAGTTTATCTCGTGACGCTATTGGTCACACGTCTGCATGGATTAGCTCTGTCCTTATCGATGTTGTCTTGCACTCGGGTATAAGGTCTTCGTTTTCATGTAGTGTTGGGATTTCCATTTTGCATGTTCTTTAGTAAGTATTATTTTTGTTTTATTTATTATTATTTCTTATTTCTCATATTGTTTTTTATTTGTTTGCATATATATTGAATGTAACGTACCTATACCATACTCTTCGTCGTTTCGTCTGCCTATTATCATAGTCCGACTGCCCATCTGGTGAAGTCTTTCATTTCTTTAGTAATGCTCTCTGTGGTCTAAATATTTCGTTAAAATTAAATTGGTATATCTAATGTACTCTTAAATTTGGGCCTGCAACTTCTTACTATCCCTGGCTTTGAGTCAGAGGATGTCTAGCGATATAAATATATATGACATTGAATTTTTTGTCACATAAATATACGTTTTTATTTTGTTTCAGGGTATCCTAGTTCACGTTAAAAGCAAAAAGAAGGTCAAGAAGAAGTCTGTAAGTTTTACCAAAGAAGAGAGTGAGGTGATAGGATATGGTGGTGTCGACTCTAGCTCAGAGGAAGAAGACGATGAGTATGACTGGGATGACCCGAAAGAAGAAGAGAGAGAAGTGGTGGGAGAGGAAGAGAAGGCGCTTGAGAGGTTAACAAAAACTAACACAGATTTCAATTCGATCCTTGGTAACCTCAGTGGTGGCCCTGGGATTCTCCCTCTTGGCAAGCAGCAGAAGCAGACATTGCAAGTCACTGTACAGCCTTTCAGCATGTCTGACTCAAGGAAGACCCATGTGAACAAGCTACTGGAAGAGCTGCCTCTCATAACAACTAAGACAGATACACCGGTAAAGGAGACCAAGATAGAGAAAGAGAGTGTAAGCATTGACGAAAAGCAACAACCTATGCCATTGATGAAGACGATAATAATCGAAAACAAAACCCAAAAGGAAGAACCTCGCGGAAATCCTGAAGGCAGGAAGACGCAGATTACAAGAGGCAATGTTATAACTAAAAACCAAGGAGAGCAAGTCAAGAACAAATTGTACATACAGAATGTAATGAATGCTAAATGTGATAACAAAAGAACTGCAACGCAACTAAAAGACGAGAAAAAGACTGAACCCGATATCAACAAAATAATTATAAATACTGGACCAAACGTTGAAGAGAAAAACAACCGAAATTTACTTCAAAACATAGAAAATAAGCTTGTAAATGGCTGTGCGAAAGAAAGTAATGAAGTGACTGTCAAAGTTCTTAAACTCGTGGGGGATGGGCTTGCTGAAAGCAGGGAGATGGCTGGTGAGCCTGACGGTAAAGCTGATTCAGACGAACCGGAAACTCCTCTCACCCCACCACCGAGGTCATCATTCCTACATAGAGATTCAACGCTTTTTAAAGATATTAGTCCTCAGAGAATCACACCTCCTGACCAAGATACACCTAAAGCTGTGCCGATAATCAGGGAACCAACACCTCAAAAAGAATTAGCAGTACAAAGAGAAGCTCCTACTCAGGTAATATTATATTTTACTATTTCTTTATCTCCTTTATTTATATTTCTTTACATTGGTGTTTTTTTTTAATTTTGATTATGTTAAAAGTTTTTTCATTGGGGAGACAATCAATATTAAAAATACTTCGCTGATGGTTCTTATGTTATGGATGTGCATATTAAATCGCTAATACCTTATATCTCTAGAGATACTTATGAATTATTGATGTCTTGGTGACTACTTATTTTAATATTCAAAACTAGGATTTCATTTTAATGAACCAAAATATTACTATTATTTTTTTTTGTTAGACTTCAAAGTAGGATTACTGTTTTAACATAGAAGTGAGGAGTTATGTCCAGAAATGTTTTCTGAGTTAAACACACTTTTCAGATGTTTTCATGAACTTGCTCGAATATTGTTGAAACTAAGTATCTTGTTAACTAGTCCCATATTTTTAATTATTTAATAAACACTTTTATATTTCTATTAAGCGTGCAGATGTGATAAAAATTTAAACAATAAAAAAATATCTTCACTCAGGAGTTAAAAAAAAATAAGAAGCTATGTTCTAAAGGAGGATGGAAGTGATATCATTGTAAAATGCTATAAATCAACTATTTAATGATATTTAAGTTAAAGCATTATGAGTTATCATTGTCCAAAATTTATTTGTTAATATTTACTTATTGTAAGCGTTCAGCTGGTAACGATATGAACCTTATGTGCCATCTATGAAATCAAAAATATAAATAACACTTTAGATATAATAATATACCCCTTATATGTCATTTATGAAACCAGCATATTATTAAAGGTTACTAACTTCTGTAGTAACCACTATTTTAACTTCCTGCGTTAATGAGAGAATTCAGTGTTCAAATTGAAATTTGATAGCTCCTAATAATAATAATAATGCAATTGGATATTTTCAGCCTACGTGGCTTCAAATAAGCTTATATAGCTCATTTGTAAATTAGGAAGTGTCTTTCTGCTTTTGTGACTGATATATACCCACACATCACAAAGCAAAGACATTACCATTTGCACAGATTCTTTAGGTACCCTTCGAACACTAGAAAATATTTACAAAAATCATCCAATATCCCAAAAAATAAAACAAGAGCTTATCAATCTAGATAAATACACTGTATTCTATTGGTTGCCAGGGCACAAAAACTTAGGACTGAATTAGACTGCCGACTCAGAGGCCATAAAATCAGCTGAAAAAGTTGAATATGAACAAATAGACATATTTCATGAAAACATTTCTGTACTAGCACAAGTGCTGATGACAAACTACGAACTATTAAGAACACTATTTGCATGAGTTTCAGAAAGTCTAAGAGAGAAAAAGTATTTTTCTGTAATCGTTGAATAATGGTAACATTACTAAACTGAAATGAGTGAAGAAAGTGAAACATTTTGCAATAGAGTGAAGAAAGTGAATTGCCTTCTTAATTAGTAATAAGTAAAAATTAAAAAATAATTTGAAGTTGGAAATTAAATGCTTTTAAATGTTTCTTAACATTGTAAGAATTTATTTTAACAAAATAAATTGAAATGTGAATGAATTATTGGTGGAAATAATCAATATATTTTAAAATTTAAATATAATAATAATTACCTTCCTTGTTTATAACCTGCACTTGTTTATAACTGCACTACTTCACAATCATCACTAGTTGTTTTATAACTATGCTTATAACCTTTCACAACCATGCTTATAACCCACCAACAACATACCATAATCTTCACAACATCCTAATTTTGTTCATATTCTGGTTAGATCTGACCATGTATTACACGATTACAGAAAAAATTTAATATTACACTCGTGACGAAAGTAGAATTTACAACTCTCGTGAAATTACCACACTCGCTTCGCTCGTGTGGGTAAACGTTTCACTCGAGTTGTAAAATGATCTACTTTCGTCACTTGTATAATAAATAACTATTCTCTCGATAGTTTGAATCAGCCACACCGAATTAACACACTCATACTTAATGGCAAAGACTGACAGACCCACTTGCTCAATTTGTAACATTTGCTTGACGATAAGACATATACTGACAGAATACCTAAAACAACAACATCAGGTCTTCCCCTATGACTTACAAGAACTTTTGGCAGAAGGCAGTGCATGCCTTTACGACATATTCTCATACCTACACAAATTTCAAATATACGACAAAATTTAACAAACAAATTAAATCTGAGGTGTGCAACAAGATTTCAAATAATATGCGTTAATTGTATATATATATATATTTAACAGCTAACCTGAAGTAGGACATTATGACAATCATTACAAAAGTACCATTCTCAGCCATTCATTTCCTATTAATCATTCACCAACTACGCTCATCGTCAATTTTATTTTTTTTAATGTTGTGATTGTAATTACTTTAGTTTAATATATCTTCATTTATGAAATGCATATTTATTTTACTTTTGTTATTTGAATGTGTACTATTTTTGACTTTTAAAAGGGCAAATCATCGTTGATGTGATGTCCATAAATAAGTAATTAACATATATGGCAAAACCTAAAAGTTTTGTTCATTTATGCTAAGAACTATTTCTAATCAGTCTGTCAATATTTCTTTTGATAGGTAGCAGCTGTTGAAGCGAGGTTGTCCCCCATATGTGGAGTAGGGCCATCTTGTACGCCACCTCCAGTGCCATCGTGCCCACCACCAAGCAGCAGCCCAACACCCTGTGCTTACAGTCCTCCAGCTACTCCATCACCTCCTATATCTCCTCTCCAGCAGGTCTGTTCGTCCAGCCCTCCAGCCTCTCCTCCAGCTAGATCGAAGAGACCTGCTCCTAAGCCGCCAGTACCGGAGCCCACTCCTCGTCGGAGGGGATCCCTTGGTGAGGGCAATGATAAGAAGAAGACGAGAATGCGGCAGACATTGAGAAAGCTTTTGCGATTTGGAAGCAGGGAAGAAGAATTAAAAACTCCTGAAGATGAAGGAACCCCCAGACCTAGACCACAGATTATTCATCCACTTGACTTGAACAAATCTGCGGTTCAAGTACTCCCTCCCACATCTGTAAGAAATTATAATTAATTTTACTCATTTTAAAACATCATAAGTAAACATTTTTTTTAAAAAATTCATTCTTATTTTTTAAAATTTCATTCATGCATTATTTATTTATTTGTAATATTGCCTTTCAACTTTAAATTTTATAGCATGCTAGTGTTATAATCATCTTGTTGAAACCTATAATTCAAAGTATTCCGAGGCCAGTATAATACACATCTACATACTATAATACTTATATTAAATTATGTAGTAAAATACAATTAAGGATAAGGGATACAAAGTATGGCCAATTGACCGATACAGTTTTATTTGTACAAATACTCCACAGAATTCACAGTTTACTGTAATTATATTAATTACACATGAGTGACTACACATTAAAATAAATGCATAGTGCATGCACATTCGTCCAAGCACACAACACACACACACCTCACACATAATCATGCATGAGCACACACTTAAGTATTTATAACTGTTATTATTATGCTGAATGACATGAGCCATTGTGAAGGGAGGAAAGAAAAGCAGCAGAAACGTGCTATGAGCTAATCTAAATTTTTGAAATCCAGTCAGAGTAGCCACTATGGTCCTATGCAGCACTGGTAAGGTAATCAAATATTCATTTAAGTTTGGCTGACCTTGATATTAAAAAAGACATTTGCAAGATATTATAGAAAACCGTGTCAGAAGATGTTCTCCTGATCAGATATTTAAAAGTGGTTCCTCCATGAAGTTTAAGGAAACAAATTTCTAGTATTTGAGAAAGAATAAAACAAAGTCTCTCATTGGAGGGGCTACATAAACTAGGTAGATTCCCTTGCTGAAATGACACAATGATGACATTCCACTCGATATATTTTTGAAGAAGAGGTAGGGAAGGTAACAAGGAAAGAAAAAAAGGGTATTAGGAGCGGGGGGGGGGGGTGTCCAAACAAATTCCTCTATTGTTATGCATTTTAGCAAAAATATACTTCTAATCTTATTGATAAAGTAATGTACTATAATTTGTGTTCTATACATTTTTCTCTAACTTAAAAATTATCAGAGCTATTGGCATTTTTTTATTTTCAGCCTTCAATAAACCCCTTTCCTACTCTCATAATATTGAGTCATTATATCAATTACCAACCCGAGATCAGCTAAGGTTTTATGAGTTGATTACATAGAGTAATTACAAAGGGGGGAGGGGTAAAATATAAAAATAATGTCATGTGTGTGTCATTCCTTCACAAGTGAAATCTGCTTAGTGGTTTTTTGTAATGAATTTCATCCCTTATACTTGAGGAACTACAAATTTTATAGTTGGTCTGTTCGAGAGGACACTAAAGGTGCCATCCAAAAAGTACCATAACATCTAGACATTTATTGGTCCAGGATCTTAGCCATTTCTTTATCATTATGACCATGAAAAATTGTTTCTGAATTTAAATATTATTAATTTAATAACACTGCAGTTTGTATGACAATATCATAAATTTAAGTCTAAATTTGATCTCAAAGCTGATTGTGTCATAAATGAATACTAATTTATTTTATCCAATTGTAGTCTGACAAGAATGGCTCAGAAATTTATGCTTCAACTGCTTCAATAGCGAGTTATTCAGTGGGTAAGTTAAAATGTTAAAATTTCTTAACTTCTTTAATTTATTTTTAATTGATAATTTACTTTGTTTAAATTAGACCTTTTTGTAGATTTTTCCCAGGAAGTGTCAAAAGAAGGAATTTGCTATGCATTTTTGAGTACTAATATGTATATTATCATACTTAATGTTTATAGCACAAGCTAACAAATAGGTAACATGAAACATAATGCAGATTAATCTCAGAAACATAATGTCAAACATTAGGCAGCCAGCAAGTTAGATCTTTGCACCTTTGTAAATAGTCGATTTTAATTTGTATGGTAATGTTTGTGTTATGGAGATCAAAAAGTTAACATGCCTATTTAAATGTCAGATATGATTATGTTTTTTTTTTTTGGAATCTTTCTGACTGAAATAAATTATAAAATCAACTTCTGCTATTTAATAATAATAATTCTTTACATTGGAAACAGTCAATTACTCTTCTTACTAAATATGAATGAGTCATGTCAACTTCTAAAATACATTTTTTTATAATTAGGTATTTGATATTTCTTATTTTATTCCCATGTCAATTACAAACAAATAGTAATTTATGTTTTGTTACCATTGTCAAATCTATCAGTAGCGGCTGGTGTTACTGGCTTATCGTTGATTATACTTGGCCCAGCCTGTAACATCTGCTACAGATAGATTTGATTATGATATAATATACACTGGTGGAACCAATCCACTACATGATAGGCTTTGTTGTGTTGGTGATGTTAATTTTATAATGCTGAACTTAATTTGGTCCATAAAAATTCTAAAATACATTTCATAAGCCATAAATAGGTTGAATTTAATAATTAATAGGTGTAGTAATGTTTGTTTAAAAGGTTTTGAAATTAATATTTTTTTATTTTTAGGGAGGCCAAGCAAACCTCCTCCCCCTCCTCGTAGTGAATCTTTGAATCTTATGGAGAGACTGAGACCAGTGCCTAATTCTGAAAATAATGTTTATGCAAACCTTGGTATGACTATTTACTGAACTTATTTATATATTTACACCTTTTTATTGTTTAATTTTGGGTGTTCAGGATAGCCCAATATTAAGGTCTTGGTTTTAGTGCTAATAGAGAGCTTTAAATGAGATTCACATGGGCATAGATTATATTTAAGTCTTTAAGTAATGCCCTTTGCCAAAAACTGTGATTCTGCAAAATCTACTATGTTTATTAAGAAAGATCCATCTCTCACTTTCAACATTAAATGTTGGTTGATATACAGCATTATAGTTAAGTAGTGTTGTTTTCCAAATCCTTTTGTTTCGTGTGGGATGAGAATGTATCCATAATGTATACTCCATACAATAAAAGGCTCAGCCAGGGGCGTGTGGCTGCTTATATGCACTATTAATACTGATAATGGTATAATCAGAAGTCTGGTCCTCTGACCAAAGAGGGAAGATCGTTGATTGTGTGAAATAGCCATCATCTCAGAGCTCAAAATAGAATGGCAATCTCTAAATAAAACATTCCTATTACCGTGTGCTGCTTATACTGAAATATATATTGTTTAGTTTTTAGCCCATAAATTTGCATTTTAAAGAATTTTAAATTCATTTACAAGATAAAAATACTTTTTGACACCACTACACTTGTAATAGGAACTGGTAATAAAATAAGGTCTCACTTTCTCTCTCAAATTTTAATTTCAAGATCAACAGCATTCTTTCCCCATAAAAGAGCGAATGTAGAGAGTTATCATATTGAAAGATTTTATTTTTCCCTTGGGATCCTGTCCCATTTTGCTACAGCATCAAGGGTTAGATTAATAATTTGGAACCATTTAGGTCAACATGAGACTATGAACACTACGTGCAGACAGAAAAATGTTGAGGCTGAATGGATAGCAGTAGGCAGGAGTCTCTATCGGTCTATCAAAGGACTGGCTTGATTTTTTAAAAATATTCATTTTGCTTAACAAAATTATATTTATTTTCAATAAACTTTTAAAAAGAAGGTGCACTTCTTTTTAAACCACACATCCTTTTAACATGAATCCATTCACAGAGGTGCCTTATTTCAATAATTGTAATATTGTGTTTACGTACTTTTTAAAGGTTTATTGAAAATAAATATGATTTTGTTAAGCAAAATAAATATTTTTTTTTTCTAAAACTGTATTGTAGGGTTCTGAATTATGTTCAGAAAAAATATTTTGAGCCAATAAGGTTTATTCAGTATGATAAAGTATGATTTGGTCATTACCAAACTAAATTTAAACGTTTTATATAAAATTAAAGGTCAAGTTTGTTAATAGCTGAAATTCAACTAGTGGGGGGGGACTTCAGATGTTCAAAATATCTCTGTTGTTATATGTTGAATCAGAAAAGTGTATAGAACCACTCTTATTGCAAATGTAATGTCCTACATTCATGTTTTCTCCATATTGAATTTAATCGAGATATTCCCATATTTTAGTTTTTGACTATCAATAAACCACCACTCCTACTCATGTCATACTAACAATAAGCTGTTTTATCATGAACCACTTCATTTCGAGGTTAAATTCCAAATATTGTCTTTATTGGGCATTTACTGTTATACATGACAACAATTGGGATTCTTGGTTCTTTACTCGAAAATGTTTATTTGACGCATATGGTACTCGATATTTAGCTGTTTGAGACCACACTAAAGATTGAATTTGTTATTGGCTGAAATTGGACTAGAAACTGGAGGGGGGGGGGTGGATTAGAGGGGAATTTGAAAATTCAAAATATCTGCATTATTATGAGTCGAATCGTAAAATGTTATTTTAGTAAATTTATTGATAGAAACAATCTTATTAAACTATTGATTTTCTACAATTGTTGTTCTACGCATTTTTGGTAGCTCATGTATTAAACGATTAAACGGAGTTATTGGTCCTTTCTTGTGTATATGTGTGTATATATATATATATATATATATATATATATATATATATATATATATATATATAATCACTGTTAGAAATTAATTGATTTAGTTTCCTTAATAATAATATGGGTTCTTCAATTACATCAAAAAAAGTTATCTATAGATAAAATTTTGTTGGTTGTTGACAGGAGAAGGTAGATGTGGTATCACTCCAGTGAAGCCTCAACGAACAGGAAGCATGAGAGATTCCAACTCACCTGTCACCAAAGAACCCAATCCAAAGGAAAAAGAAGTTCAAAAGCAAAGTAGCTTCCAGAGTGATAGTGATAATGTTTATGAATGTGTTGGAGTCAGTTCTGCTCCAGAATGTGATATGAGCCTTCCCCCTTATTATGGCTCAGAAACCGAATCAGATATTTACTATCCATATATTACATTTCAGGTAGAGTTAAATATTATGCATATTTCTTACTTATTCAAGTGCTTGTACATGAAGCTCTTATGGATTCATTGGAGTTTATGCCAATATAACAATCATTTTCAATTCATAATTTATTCCAAAATATGGATTGTATTTCTTTTTCAGATACTAAAAACTAGGTTATTATTTGTAATTGGAGAGGATTAATATTCATTTATATTTTGACTATTTTTTATCGTTTTATTCACATTAATTGAGGATCTTGATATCCCTAGAGGGATTCAAAAAAACAGAGAGTATATTATTAACTAGAATTTGGCTCAGTTTTCGAAGCAATTTCTAAATATAATACTGTGCTGGAAGAAAGTACCCTTTATTTTCTAATCATCTTAAGCATTTTGAGGTTCAGGTTAACTGTGTGAATCAAGGTATTCACTTGAAAAACTTGGGTTCATTCCCTGTGTAGGCAAGAGGAATTTATTTGCTGAGGAACTGAGTAAATAAAATCCCTTGTCCCACACTAGCTAGAAAAGGGTGGTAACCTGTAAATGGCATGTCCCAATTAGCCTTAGTTCTGTAAAGTTTTAAGTAGACACACACACTTTAATATATACATATATTAAATGTTCCCAATATTAATACATTTTCACATTTAGAATGGTGAATGTAAAACAAAAATGAAAAGAAAAGAAAGAGGCATTGTGCATTCTACTCTTGAAGAGAATTATGGTGCTGTGGTCATTGCTAATCATGAAGCACTTACTCATCTACTACACCAGGTATGTAACTGAAAATCTATGAAGTTAAGAATATAACTAATTTTTTTTCAGTAAAGACCATCTGTTGATGTAATATCTATTTAGCATTGGGGTATAAACTATATTCATGTTAACTCGACTTAAAAATGAAATTAGGTTAACAGATCATATCACATTTTTTTTCAATATGCTATGTCTCCTGGAACAGATAACTTGAACTGTCCCATTGTTCTCTCCGAAATCCTAAATGCACTCAATAGGAACTGTCCCATTGTTCTCTCCGAAATCCTAAATGCACTCAATAGGAATCACGTTCTCTTCTATGAATTTCACTAACTGATCCATCATCTCTTGCCACATTAAAATCCTTTATGTGACAGTTCATCAAGGTTCCAACACATTAAATGACAAACAATACACTTAAAATACAGCTTATACTTAAAATAGAACGGAATGACTAAGTACATGAGAACCTCTATATAGACTGGGGAGTTTGGTGGTCCTGTAAAATTGAAGGAACCAGAAATGGTTGCATCTATGCTTTGTAAAATGATCCCTGCTTTAGGAGTCTTACCAGGAAGGTGAAAGTTAAGGTATGTAAGAGGGTAATATGACCAAAAATTACATAGATAACAGGCGAGTTTGCTGACCTGAAAAGGAAAGTACTGAGAATGATATTTAGAATAGTGAGAGAGCAGCAGGAATGAGATAGCCTCGCCGAATTGGTGGACTTGAATTAAGAGCTTGATATAATTTTTAAAAAAATAATTTTTGCTACTAAGAAAGTCAGATGCTACTGGTTAGGGCACGTCAAGAGAATGGATATAGTAGCCCAGGAAAACGCGGTATGGAATGCCATGTGGTCTGAGAAATAGAGGCAGGTCCAGACAGAGATGGGTGGATGACCCCAGGAAGGACTTGTAGATTATTTGAATTGGAGAGTCCTCACTGCAATGTCAAAGTCCTACAAAGAATGCAACATTCAGAAGTCAGGTAGTATTTAGTCCCAATATCCATCCCTGTACAGAATAATCTGTATGAACCTTGAAACTCTGCATTGACATGCATAATGAGCAATACATCTTACAGTTTCCTTCTTTTCACGTTCTTTAAGGCTTGGGCATCTTACTAACAAACAAAAGAAGAAAAATAGTGGCTTTCATCCCTATGGAGCACTTACTGTTTCCCACTTTATAGCCAGTTATATAGTTATAGTAACCCTCACTGTTTGGAATTGCCTGCGCCTAAATCAATAATAATGTTACAGTATTCTGAGTACCAAGTGACATTCCTCCATCCTTGAAAATTGTATTATTCAGTAAAATGATGAAATCCCTGCAACTCTTTTACTTCTTTATACTCTTATTGTTGTAGAATGTTCCTTGTCATTAGTTGAATAAGTGTTCAATAGTCATTTTGGTATTCTGAAGTATTTCCATCTTGATTTCAAACAATTCCTGTAAAAGATTTAATATAATACAATTTAAGATTTAACAAATACCTATTTATATTTTCCTTAGCACTTATGTTTGATATTTTAATATTACTAATGTTATTTATTAAAATATATTATTTATTATAAATAATTGGCACGTTGTTTTAAACTTTGTCGTTGGGAACTTATTATAGTCGTCAAGTGTGGAGTATCTCCAGGGTTGTTGTTGATGTGGTCTCCTTAGGAGGAGCTGTCACAGGCGAACATCCAGACCACCAGAAGAAGCCGAATGGAAAATCGGCGAAATATTATGGACCACCACATCAACGACAATGCTGGAGAAGCGCTGCACATGACAACTATTTATGTAGTTAAACAAATTCTTAGCTTTAAAAAAAAAACCATTTTGAGAATGCATGTACATAATCATTTTTCTTAGTTATTTTATTTTTTGATGTTGAAATTTAAATTATTCTTACATATGTCTATTCCCATAAATTTGTTTATTTGTAACTTTTTAGATGCTGAATAAAAAGCCTGAAATACCTAAGGAAATTCAAGAAGGAGAAATGAAATTAAATCTATTCAATTTAGATGATGAAGATATCATTAGGATAGGGAAGTTTTGCTTCTTAAACTCAAAAATTCGAAATCATCCTATTACCCTTGCTTTTGGACCAGAACAATTATATATTCCAGATATAATGGAACCATTGGCTCAATTCAAATGTTGTTTCCCAACCAAGATTGTGGAAAGTGATTTAGACAAAGGTTTGTATCATTAATTATAATTTTGACTTCTATCTTTTCTTTCTAGCTTAATATTTATCTTTCTGTGTATTTTAAATCATTTTGTAACATTTTTTTAAGATAATTTTATATTTTATTAAAGGTCTTGCAACAGTTTTAAATGAGACCAAAATAGAACGACTCTCAGTCTATGCCCGTAAATTGGAAAAGAGTGCAGAAAGTGTTAGGGAAGGCGTGCACATTTTATTGCAAGTAGTGAAACATTTATTGGTGTCCAAGGGAAAAGTTAATATAGATAATTTCATTATATTTACTTCTCAAAACAATCACCGTGCTACTTATTTGCCTTCAATTGTAAGTATAATGAAAATTTTGTTTATTATATTCCTTCATGCAATATTTTTGATATTTTTCAGGACACAACTATTCTCACGTAAAACTGCTTCCATTAGTAATATGGTTTATATATAAATATATTGGAATAACAGGTTTCATTGTATATGAGTTGATCATTGCTAATATAATATATGTAGGAGTGGGGGTTGACTGACTACTAAAAACTTAATAAATGAAAATATCTGTATAATATTAGAGTTAGAGGGAAAAAATGTATGAACAAGAATTGTAGAAAATTAAATTTCCAGTAAGATAACTTATTTATGTATATTAACATTTTCCTCTCTATTATAGAGGGTTTTCTATTTATTTTTTTATTTTTCTCCTCCTAAACCCCCTCTGATCCAATATTAGTCATTAACAAATGTGATATTTAGTTTTAGATTAAATGCTTACACATCGAGTTTGGCAATGATTAAAACAAGAATTATGACTGCTTCAGTGGGAACAAACAAATTTATATGAGTAGAAGCACAATATCTGATTTCCCTTAAGGAGGGAGCTTCCTAAAAGCTGAAAATATTAACACATTATTCTATTAAAAAATGACTATATTAAATTTTATTGAGCAGTGTAATAATTTATAATGCTTCAATTTGGAAAAACTTAATGTAGTCAGCTTGACTATAGTTTTGGCACTTGAATATCATATGGGGAACAGTTTCTTCTTTTTCACAATATCCTGCTAGGCTTTGTTTCAACCTAAAATAGTGGTTTGATACTGATAGTGTAATATCTGTGAATAGTTGAAATATCTTGAAGTCTAAATCAAACCCTCGAGTCAACTTTTTCTCCAGAATTCAGAAATAAATGTATAATCCTTCCTTTTGTGGAACTATCCCAGTAGTTTTGCAGCTTTTCAAAGGCAACATTGTACAAATTTCAACATGCAGGCCTGGATTTTCCCTCCACCTCTATTCCTCCGCCTTCTACTCAATCCATCTATATCTCTTCCTTGCAGCCCTCTTATTGTATTTCCCATGAATAAAATCAGCATGTCATTGACAAAAACAACTGCCAAATATCCTTCATAATGGATTTGGTCTAATAAAGAGTTAAAAAACAAAATCCTAAAGATATGTACCTAGATCCATTCCTTGAGACATCGTCTTATCACATTTTTTTTTTATTATTAAATATTGCAAAGAAATGAGAACTTCCTTGTCTTGGTAATAGGCTATTAGGTCACAAAGTTTCACTGAACAGTAACATTCTTTTATGCACTCCAAAATAGATTGCCACCAGATATTATTAAATACTCTATTAATGTCAATAAATATTCATGATATATTTTTGAATTTTTAAAATTGTCCATTACAATATTATAAGCTTGTATTTTTCCATATTGTGAGGATGATGTCACTCTATTAGGATTGCCACTAATTTTGTTGTCTACAATAACTTAGCATAGAATCCGAATATTCTTAGATTTTGAGACTAAATTATACAGTCAATGGTTCCTTATAGTCACTTTAATAACGGTCTCAAGAGTTCAAAATCTCACAGGTAATATAGCATCATAGTTATATGTTATAAAATATTGTACTCAATCATTTTCACTAGTAGTGTATAATCTTGTTTACTTTATTCTAATGAAAAATTGATTACAGTATTTATTAATCTTTATTTAATTTCTATTTCCAGGATGAAACTGTTAATAGTGATGACTGCTTGAGGGAAATGTGTAAACGTCTGATTGGACCACTGCCTCTTGGAAGGGTACTTGAGAAATGCAGCATGGCAGAAGCTGAATCGGTTCTTGAAGTTTGGCTTTGGGGCCCTGCTTCACCCTTGGCTCTTCCATCTTTGGCTCGCTGGCTTGATCTTGAGAGGGCTAACTTCCTTAATAGTCTAATATGTCACCGAAATTCTGTGGTTGATAGAGAGCAACTTGCCTTCCTTGTTCGATCAACACCAAAATCTATTGCACATTCATCGCAGATTATTGAACATAATGCATCTTAATGTTATAATTTTGTATAAGAGTTAATTTACGTATGAAGTCTAAGTTTATTTAAAGTATTTTTATCCATTGTTTATAGTTATGTAAATTTAACATTTTTATACTCTTTCATTTGTGTTATTCCTAATTATTTTGTTTTAATAATTAATGTAACTAAGAGTCATTAATGATTCTAAAATTCCTCTCCAAATGTATTGAGTACTTTTAGCTGATGTTAAAGGCTAAAATATAACAGAAGAGAGTTACAGAAAGACAAGATTAATAATCATCAATACATTCTTTAGTTATTGTAAATAATAATTATAATATTTTTATACCTATGTTTGCTGAGTAAATTACATATTAGAAGAAATAAATCTTCATTTATTATATTATATTTGTAAATATTAGATTTTGTATATATTAAATTCCTTTTTCTATTTTTTACTTTTCAGTTTCAATTTTTTTTTAACTTCAGTTTAGAGGTCTCTGTATCACTATTTTTTTTGTATATCCTTTGATAATGAAAAATGACTTAGTACCCAAGCCATATCTTTGCCTGAAGCTGTAGTTAGTAGCCTAGGATTTGTGTTATGCCTTCGCATTTTCAGGATTGCCTCTTGTCGCAAAGATTTTTCTGATTTGGAATTCTGAAAAACCAGTATGGTACACATGATTGTGCCATAAATTGTGTTTAAAAATCCTTTTTTCCCTTAAAGCTAGTATATAAATGGCTGTAAATAAATATCTTCTTCAATTTCAATTATGTGGAAAAGTTAAATCTAGTAAAGAAATAGTTTATGAAGAGAGTTGGTATCAGTTTTACCTTAGGCTTAAATTCAGTAAAACACTTTAATTACTAATTTAATTAAAGAATTAAATAAGTAATTTGGATCATTTTATAACTTTTAGATTTTGAAGTTATTTTATGAACTTTGATAAAAACAATATTTTACAAGCTGATGCTGAATCACTATTGTAATTATTCACTGGAAGTTTTGTCATCTAAATTGATCTCCAACTAAAAATATAGTGCTGTTTTTCTATAAATTCCAGTTGATTAATAGTCTCTAAATAATAATTATAGAAATTATAAGAATTATACTTACAATGTAAATTTTCTTAATTTAGAACATACTCATTTACTGTAATGAGCATCTCTTTCAGAGTCTGGGGTAGAGACGGGCAAATAGTAATATACTAAATATTCAGATAAATTCTCTATTACACTAAACTGATTTTTTAGAATTAGTTGGCTTTGCTCTTCAAATTTATTAAGTCCCCTATTTTTTATTATGCCAGAATCTACTTGAAAAAAGAAGTATTTTTAGTCCATTTAAATACATTGCCTACAAAAATGGTAGGGAAGTGAGGTGCAGACTTCATAAATCACACTAAAAGTTACATTGACTAGTCCTGGCCTTTTCTGAGCTGTTATGCTGAATTTCGTTGAATGAGTGAAGTATAATGCTATGTAGAAGATTAAATTTGGCTTGCCTTTCATTTTGAAGAAAGAAGACGAATGATTGACTTAGGTTTATGAACTTTTTAATTTTAAAAAATTCTATAGACCTAAAATCAAACCCTTTTGTGATCCTTAAATTAAAATGAAAGCCTCAGAGGGATTGCCACTAAAAAATATTTTAGTGTGCATTGCTTAGTGGAGGATATTGGTAGGAATATATATAATATATGAATGAACATAAGTAGGTTGAAAAGTTCCAGATTCCATACTAACCAAAATCCAAAGAATAAATTAATTGTCTATAAGTTGTTGGTTAGCAGTTGGTTATTGAATGGCAGTAGAGGATGGTTGGATATCATCTATAAATTCTCAATTCTTCAAATAGAGGAGTTTATTTACTTTTTATGCTGACAGTTTCGAGCATCGTTGGTTCCCTTCTTTAGAGCAATTGTAGGAGAAGAGAAGCAGGGAGTGAAAAAACTAATGCACTCAGTGAAAGTTACATCTTGAATGCCAGCATTCACATTACATTTACTGGTTAATAATTTAATTAATTGGTTAATGATAGGAAAGCCAGAAATGATACAGAATGCAAATATACAAATAAAAAAAGGACTACTTATATAAACTGACAAAGAATGTGATTTTAGAAAGATGAATGAATGTAAAAGTTTGAAAGTGGATACTTTTCTCCAAGGTTGGGGAGAGAAGTTTTATTTTATTTTGAGTTTTTCAAGAAGAATGTCTCTCTGTGGTTTTGAAAATAAGTAGTTAATATAACTAAAACTGGACTAAATGATTAGTGTATTTCACTATTTTGTATAGTACATTTAAATTAATATCGCCAAATTGTTGTTATTGAACATTTTTTTGTATATCTTACTAATTCTACAATTTTTAAGTTCTGACTTGATTACCATGAGACATTAATTTTGATTATGTTTCATTCTAAAAATTTTGGTTGACTATAGAAGTCTGGGAATTTTAACCTGCTTTTATACAAAACCTATACCGAGTGTTAACTATTAATATTATTACTTATTCTTTGACAGTGTTTAATTATTACATTATTAAATCTTCTAAATCACATTAAATTTAACATTTCAATTTCTCAATTTGTTTCTTATTGTTCTGAAAGAGCTGATATTCTTTAAATAACTTTATACTTATTTTAATTTATATAATAATATTTTTATGTACAAAAGAGTTAAATGATTTGTTGCTATAGATTATTTTCTATGACATCAATATGTATAAACCATTTATCAAAATTTGTATTAAGAGCATTAAGTTGACAGATAATAAAATAAAAGCAAAAAGTACACACAATACAGACATTTTGTAGCGGCAAGGATTTACCTGTTGTTTTGATTGATTAATTACTAAACTCGGTAGGGAAGTGGCTAAACATACAGGCTCCATAAATCACAATAAAAATTACTATGATTAGTCCTGGCCTTTTATGGGTTGTTACACTGCAGAATTTAATGGATAGTAGTAACTATCCATCTGTCGGCCTTATTATCCAATGGAAGTTCTGGGTAAATCTATTCTCATTACCTTTTTTTGTTTGTGTAAATATTAATATCTCAAATTACTTTAACTAATGCAAAACAACATCTTTACCTCTGAAGTTGTTTAATTTTATTGTGTTCAGTATTACATTTCGAGAGGTACCATACAAAATTATTTAATGGAAACTAAGGTAAAAACCTTTAGCTCATATTTGAAGGGGTGGAGCTTTTTTCCTTCCACTAAATAATTGTTTTTTTGTGCTGGTAATAATATTTTGAAACTTAACAGAAATTTGTCTAGTTGTAGTTTACGTCACTTTTCTATAGTATAGGATATCATAAAATCTTGGGCAATTTTTCAAACATCTAAATCTTCTTCCCATCATGTTTTGGTAATTAATATTTTCACTTAAGAGAAAAAATGTTTGCACCTGGCAGGATGCTAACCCAGGTTACCCTTATTTGCTCTACTTTTGGCCGCAGCACAAAGGTAGGACACTGGACATCCTCTTTCGAGAGAAAGACTCTTTGTACTGGTCAGTTGCTGTGCCTGAAGCTAAAGGTAGAGTACAGGACTAGATATCCAGGATTCTTAGGTTAGACACCCACCAGATTCAGACAAATTTTCTCTCAAATAAGAAATTAATTTATATTAATTATTTACAGGCAGTGTATTCTGTTCTAATAAAATATAGTTGTTAGATCCATTCCTGTCATTACCTTTCAAGTTCCCCCACATTCTGTAAATTCTTTTTGAGCACCTCAGACATCAAATTCTTTTAATGAGCTATAGCTGTAAAGGCTTAAAATTGAAAATAAATTCTTTATGTCATTTTTTGGATTTTGAGCAATGTCTTTTAGATAAGTGTATATTTAGCAGATTACTTAATCTCAAAAAACCTACAGAAAAACCTTGTGTAAGTTTTATTTTATTTTTCTTGACTATTTTATCTATAACCATATTCATAGGAAGGAAAAACATCTCTTGATGTGGGCCCATTATCTGAGTTTAGCAGGTACAACTCCTGTTTTAAGTAGGTAAAACTTTATTATTATTTATCTATGAAGCCACTAAAATTGTGATTCATCTTTAAACAAGAGAACATAAATATACAAAATTCAATGTTACAAATATACAAAATAAATATCATAATTCACAAAATTAAATCTAAATTATTAGTAAATTTACAACAAAAAAGAACTATAATGAGGTGCAAATTTAGCAGAGTACTGAAAACGAGGCATAGCCTAGGAATCTTGTAATAAGAATCTTTAAGTATTCTTGCAATAATATTCTTTGAATGGTGATTGTCATCTTTTATGTAACCATCCTGAGAACCTGATAATGTTTGCTCTTATGATGTTCATGTTCATGAATATTGGTTACTTAAATAAATGGCAAGAATGTCAAAATACTAGCCTTTGCTATTTCATAGGGTACCCTTAACTTCTTGAATAATGAAGCAGGAGAAATTCCAGTGATAACTAACTACAGAAATGACAACCCTGAATTACCAGGCTATGCTATGAATATATGTACCAGCACCTCTCTCTTATCTTTCATGTGTCATCTGTCATTAACTTCATTAATTTGATGAACTAATAATGCAGCATCGAAAGGCTATAAATGGCCATTATCTGTTTTCATGAATAGGGGAATTCCTAGATTCTCAGAACCATTTTGTAATGTTTAAGATATCCAGGGAAAGTAGTTAATTTAATAAGCCATGTTAATAATTTAAAGTTAGTTTAAGATTATTTTATGTTTGCTCCAGAACAAAAAGCTAATGAATATTTGAAATTCAACATGAAAAATCATGCCATATTCTTTTCAGAAAAGATTTAAAAAATTAATTTAACCTGTCTGATTGACAATCAAAACGGTAAAACCAGATGATATTTTTTTATTTATATTTTATAACATTTTCTGCAGTATCGAAAAAAAAAATTTCCAGGGAACCAGGGGCTCTGTTAACTAAGCAGATTTCCCATGTGCGCCACCTATTTGCTTTTATCTCAAGACGTAAAAGTTCAATGAGAAGAATATTTGGTATTTAGGCTTCAAATAAAGCACTTCATAATATAACAGCTTATTGTTAATATGACATGAGAAGGAGGGGGGGGGGGTTAACTCAAGGCCGCAAACTAAAAAATGCAAATGTCTCCGTTGATATTAAAGATAGTGAAACAATGGTCATAACAGCATTTATAGAACATTACATTTGCAATAAGGTAGGTTCTTTACAATTTTTTGATCCAATGCATAATTACAGCGATATTAAAAATTTTTGAAATTCTACCTGTCCGATTTCAGCCATTAACGAACTAGATCATTATTTTTGCCAATGTTTAAATGCCAAGTTTGGTAACGATCAAACAAAAATTATGACCACTAGAGCGTTATCAAATAAATATATAAATCTCTCTCTCTCTCTCTCTCTCTCTCTATATATATATATATATATATATATATATATATATATATATATATATATATATATACACACATTTTGAATGGCCCTTATTTTCGTCATCTCCTAGGTGGCAGGATTGATGGACATTTGAGGAAATTTTTAGAAAATCGCATCATGAGTACGATCTCAACAGCTGATTTTCCTTAAGGGGAATTTGCTAAAAATCCAAGGAGGTGCTGCATAGATTAAGCAGACCTCACACCTCCAGGAATGATACACTGTCATTACACATTCTATTCTCAATTTTTGAAGGAACCATATTTTACAGAATTGAAATAAGCTCGTAATGTGGTCAATGATGCAATTGTCTAATTGAAAACTACTTAAGAGGAGTGGGAGTTAACTAAAGGTAAAGTTGTACAAGTAACTTGGTTAATATTCATTGATTAATAAAAGAAAAATGTAGAGAAACAATTGCAATGCATAATATTGTTAATAAGTTTGATTATATAGCATTTTTTGATCTGGTACAATCTTAATTTTATTAACTTAACCATTATTTTGTTTTTTATCCTATATTTAGACACTCATTAATCATCTCTTAAATATTTCCCTATGGGTGACTGTACTTGCTTAAAAATACAAATGAAGTATTATCTAGAACAATACTTCTTGATCTAATTATAGTTTTCATTTTAAGAAACAAGATATATTCAATTTTAAAGAAATTTTCAAAAAAAATAAATGCATATTACTATATTGTAAAAGGTTCTATTTATGGTCATTGTTCATTCCTTTATTAGAGGTCTATGAAGTATCTAATGGAAAATAAACGTTGTACTTATTATTGACTTACTTATTAACTTGAATTTCCTCGGTGGTAGGGGATCGATTGGTCCATCCATGGTTGGATAAAAGGTGAACATCTCCACTAGATTTAACAGAGCTAGTTTTCAAGGGGCAGCCTCACAGGCAAGAGCGAGTATACGTCACCGATTTATAGAGAGAACTGAAGAGCTTTCTATAAATATGTGAGCACTCAAGATAATTTTGAAAGCTAGCTCTCTGTAATAAAGAATTAAATCTACTGGAGGTGTTGGCTTTTTTCTCCAACCATGTATTTATTGTTGTAAGCTCTAATGTAGAGTAAAAGTTATCACATTTCCATATATATTTTTTATTTTGTAGAATGGAATACATTGTCAGTATTTATTAAAAAATTACATATCAACACGTTGAATTATAGATATAAGAACATGTTTATACAATAAGAAACCAATATTTTAAGCAGAAATGAATGATGACTAATGAAGTATTATATACTTCAATGTTATATATCAATTTTGATTATTGAATGAACCATTATAAAAAAAAATATAAAACAAAATACTGTTAGTTTAAGATAAATATTGGAACATAACTTATTATTTCAAATTTTAGATTTAGTGAAACGTATGCAGGAATTTATTTATTAAAAAACATTGTAATTAACTGGTGCCATCGATTATTATTCTCTTTAATGCATGCTGTTTGTAAATTTGCTTGGTGTTTAGAATAATTAAATGTAATCTTTTGATGATGTATTTTAATGATATTAATAATCCCATTTATTTATTAAGGCTGAGTATATTTGTGAGTCCTATTATATACAAAGAATGACAAATATTACAATACATTATAAATATCGTTTATTGTGAATAAAATAAAATTTTAACATAAGTTTTATTAATGTGAATATTGCATATATTTTGAAAATAAAATGTTGATTTTTTTTTTAAGTGATTATCTTCTTAAGTACCTAAATATACAAACCATAATGCACACTTGATTGAAATTCATGCCCAACAACTGGTACAGTAGTATGTACTTTCACATTAAAGGTCCATAGTTTGAATGGTGTGGGCTTAACTTCAAAAGGTTAAATAAAAATCAACCCTTGTACTATATGTTTAATTAAGAGTATTACTGCGTCCCATAATAAGTTGTTTTTCTCCTTCAAACCTTGATAATGTGTTCTCTCCAGCGACACAATACAACTACAAAAAAGGGGGGGAAACGTCACCTCATCCTTACCTTACAATTTTCATTTAGGAATTGCTAAGCACAATGTTGCTATATAGCAAAAAATATCTTAAAACTAATCCTACATATAAGACAGCAAAACAAAAAATGCTAAAACATTAATTAATGTTTTTTATTTTTATTTTATTCAAAGCAAATGTGTATACAGTACACAGTAGGCTGCCATGCTTTAAGTTGATAGATTCTGGTCCAGAGCTAAATAAGCCAAAAGGACAAGGGTCGTCCAGGGAAAAAATGAATACAAATATGTTTACAGAAAATGAATGAATGATTCATGTAAAAATAAGTAGATGCAATTTTTATTCAGCGCCTATGTGAATAGTAGTTCAAAATGGTTGGGTACTTTGACAATTATGCTCTAGGTTCCAAAGAAAAAGTATTTAAATTTTGAAGTTTTTTTTCTTTTCAGTTCTTTTTGTCCAGATTTCCTTTACATCGCCAACTCTTACCTTCACTCTACCACATAGTCTCACCTATCTACCATTATAAGTCATTGTTTGGTGCAATGTCCTACCCACTTCAACCTCTTTCATATCAAGCAAAATCGACTGTTTTGATTAGATAATATGCCTACTCTTGTTTTTCTTTCTTCAGAGTTCTAAGGCATCGTCCCATTATGAGTCTATTATGGCTCTGAGAATCTTACATTCAAAGCTTTCAAAACATCAGCACTCATGTCTTGTACTAATAAGTGTGGGTTGTTTAATTGAATTATAGATCCTTAGGTTCAAGGCTCTTGATCTCAAGACTCAAGGAACCCATTACTGAAGTTCTGGTGTATTTAAGGTTTTCTACTTTTGGGAAGGTTAGGTCTATTATACTCAAGCAGCTTGTATGGCTTTATGTCTTTCCTTGGTTAACAAACAAGACTATCTCTTTTACAATAAACTGCAAGGGTACCCTCATTTGTACTTCGAGATATAAGTCATCTTCACATGTGAGGAATTTTTGTTCTTTACCTAAATGTGCTCTCCTTTTCGCCTTGGATGTATTACTTTCTTCAATCCTTGAACAGTATAGAAGAAAAGTAATCACCTCAACTCAATCCCAACTTAATAGTCCATAGTTAGAAACAAACTCTTAGAAATGTACTGCTCTTGTGCAGGAAGGATGAAAGAGGGTGAGGGGTGCCTCACCAAGATATCAATGTTGGCCAGGGACTGCTACGAGGTATTGTCAAGGACCGATCCCTGCAATAGGTGCTATGACAGAGCTAGAAGCCTCTGCTGCTCTGCTGGCTTGAGAAGGGCCGTCTAAGCCTCTCAAGGCCAGCAGAATATCAATAGCAGACCCTCAATCCTTGAAAACTACTTTGTAAGTACTTCCATGACTCCTGTGTCTGTATTCGCCTCACAGGCTATGAAGTGCATATGGAGACCAGAAATCATAGTTATGAAGCATGGGAAGACCAACATTGTAGATGGCCAAATTGTTGGAATGGCTCCTGGGCTTTACTATACCCATTGATAGGACGCTGGGAGTTTCTCTGAATCAGTTGGAAGGGTCATCTGGTACACTTAGCGGAAGGAGTGTGTGGTGTGGCAGGTCAGCCACTTTGGGCTCATGGTCTACCAATGGGAAGCCTTTGAGATATTACTCTGCAGGTTCTTTGTGGCTTTCGCACCAACTTCACAAAACATACCAGGTTCAAATCAATTACTTCATGTAAATATATCCTTACAATTGTCTCCATACCAACCTTATTGCATATATTTTTTAGTTAATGGATATACCTGAATCTTGGTTTTTATGTTAATTTGTTTATCTTTCAGTTGCAAGGATGACGTTATAAATTTGATGTAATTATTATTCTATTCTATTATTTAGGGATTTGCCTGAAGCAGTTAAGTACTCCAAAATGTTAATGGGTTTAAGGTTAATTTGCTATTAGGGGGATGGTTATTTATATGTTTGGGTGGTTATATTTATGTGTATTGAGTGCATAGATGTTAATAAGATATGAATGGGAAAAAAAATTTCCTTCCTTAAAAAAGTTTAGGGGAAGCCATTTGTTATTAATGTATAGAATAGTTGTTAATTATGAACTGTTTATAATTCATATATTACTGCAATAGTTCTCCAAATGTTGCAATAAAAAAAATATATACAAATTTGAACGGACCTCATTTCGTAAGATCATAGCACATTTCAAGAAACTTTTTGAAAATCGAATCATGAGTACGATCTGAATAGCTGATTTCTCTTAAAGGAAATACGCTAAAACCAAACAATAATACCTATAATCAGAAACACGTTTAAGATTTATTAAATATGCATTAATCTTATAACTCTATTTAAAAAAAATTAATCTGTCCTAAAAGAGTTAGAATGAAATGTCGAAGGTATTTGATAAAAATATGTTGTATGTAAAATAAACACCTCTTTGGTTAAACCTTCCTTCACCTTTATTTTTGTGATAACCTTTATTTATCAAAATGAACTAAAAAACCATTGTGAAAATGTATTATTACAATGTGTGCCTGAGATATAATTTAAATTCTTGTAAACTTATAAAGATGTTATTAGTAGGAGAGTGAAAAATCATTTTACAGGTACAACTGAAATGGACTAGAATAAGCAATCAACTGGTGAAGGGAAAAGAATTGTTTTTAAGAAAAAAATAGGGAAATAGGTAATATTAAAACCACAAATCCAACGAAACAAATTCTTTACTATCTCAGTCAAATTGTTTTTATTATTACATGTTTAAAATGTAATTCTTAAAAAAAAAAAAAATACAGTAAATATGAACTTGATTAACATACAAATTCAACATATGAAACACAGTTGGAGAATTTAACAAAAAATATATAAAGTTTAAAATAAGTTTATTTTCATTTTTAAATATATCTATTTCGAAACATATAATTTGATTATATACACATTTTACAATTTTATACAATTCACCTTTGGTCCATATGGCAAATATTAATCACTATATCACTATTTAACATTAAAACTAAATTGAACTAAATAAATAATAAGAAAGAAAATAACGATTAAAGTCATTACGGATGTTAAACAGATTTCAATTCTTTTTCGCTATGAAACACTTTCTCAATTTTTATAAGATTGTTTTTAAAAAGACTAAGAAAATGAGAAAAATTAATAAAAATAAAAAAAACAAGTTGAGGTAGAGAAAGTATTCCAATATGCAATAAAGTAGAGCTAGGTACTCTTTACTATTCTTTAGGAAAGAAGTTTATATATCATGTGAAACTTGCATTAAGTTAATGTGTAAATAACAGCTAAGTGGATATTTTTCCTTAGTCAGAAAAGTTTAAACTGGTGACAGTGGCCATTTTCAAACAATGAACTAACTCTCAATCAGACTTGCTTTCATGTTTCCTTTCTTTTGGCTAATTATAAATCTGCAAACGAGAGATCATATAATCAAATTTTCTTTGACCTTATAACTAGTTGTCACAAAAAGAAAAAAAACTAAAAAAAAACTGCGGCAAATAGAGGCTTCAATAAGGCATCTTTTCTCAGCTGACTAGAATGAGCCAAAAATAAGGAAAGTTGGCCTGATGAAAAAATATTGCAGTAGTACTTCCCTAATAGATTGAGAAATGAAACAGGAAAACGATATGGAAGCAAAATATTTTTTGATCTCATCCCTCAAAAAACTGACTTCATTACAGTAGAACCCTGATTATCATAATCTTCAGGCGACAAGCTATGTCTCCTATATTTAGAAGTTGAAGTACATTAAAAACAATTGTGGACTTGTCCACAGCTAAAGGCACATACTACCCTGTCAGTTACTTTAAAGAAGTATAATTGAGAACAAAATAAATATATACCAAACCATTCATGTCTACACGACAAAAATAAGCAAATTTAATTATATTTTTAACTTATTTAAAGGTAGGTATTTTATTCATAGATACAAAGAGAGTATAATTCTAGACGGTAGAAGCTACTTTTCCTTAGGTAAGACTTGTCTCTCAGGAGAATACATTTACTTTAGATCTTTTGAAGAGGCACTTTTAAGTTAAAACATGAAGAGTGGTATAAATTAAAAAAAATTTAAATGAACTAATAAATTATTTAGGTTGGCCTTCTGCCAACAACTTTTAGTATAAAATAAACTGAATTGGGTCAAGCTCAGGTAAAACATAGAAAGTAGTATTTATTTATGGAGCTTTTAGAAAATTATAGATAAACCCTTAGCGAAAAAAAACATAAGTACCACAGACAAGCAGTATAGTATTCTAAGGAGTACTTTCATCTTTACTATCTGAATATAAACAATTGACATCTTTATTGACTAGTACTAAACGTATTTTACATTTAATGAATATTGCTCATCCATGGGATATACAAAACTGAATGTAATTTAATTCTTTAATCAAAGATTAATCTTTAATGCTAATATAGAACAGTTTTGATTATGCTATGGAGAAGACTTAATTTCATGAAACCAGAACATCCCCATTGCAGTGAACTCACTCAATAATCTGAGATGAATCTTTGTACAATGGCTTGGATTTATAATATTTTTATTCTGTCTCCTATAACAAGCAATTTGTGGTCAATCCATGGAAGCCCATTAATCATGATGTAATGTAACTCTAAAATATTCTCTGCTTTATTAGTTGTTAATTCCCTTATAAGTTGCATATTTGTTCACAATACCTAATTTCAAAACATTACGTACTTCTTTAATGAACAAGACTTGGTATTTATTAAAGATTAACTGTTGTTATCAGATTCAGTAACACAAGCACTTTTTAAATATATTCTAAACAGAGTGCAATGAAATGTTAATTCAGGGTTCTACCTTTTTGTTTTAATAATTCTAAAATAAATAAAAAAATAGAGAAAAAGAAAGGAAGAAAATAATAGACCTATATAGTCTTCTCTCAGACTGAAATATTTACAAATAATATATCTGGAATGGATGATAACTAAATTTAATTACATTTCTCGCAAGACGTACATTATACAAACTGTAATAACAAAACTACAACTTTCACAGAAAGTTTGAAACGACTAGTCAAAACAATCAAATAAATATATACATTCCTGTTTCTATATGTACATAAATAAAATGAGAACTTCAATACTTATTTTTTCTGAACTTAAATCAAAAACCTAAATGCAAACAAATGGTATCATGCAGAAAGCTTACATCAGCTTAGATTACATCATAAATTATATATATACAAACAATTAGCTTAATATATTAAATATTTTCAACAATTTCAACAAATAACTCTTATTCATTGACCAAGAAGCATTCGTTCTTGTTTCACATTACCAATTAAAAATAACAAAAAAAAAATTAAAAAGATAATAAAATATGCAATCAACTCCAAATTGCATTCTAAATTCTGTCTAAAACAAATGGAAAACAATTCAAAAATCGTTTCTCTCATTACGAATTATCTCCAAAATGACATGTGAAAAATTGACTTCTGGAAATTCTTAAAACTGTTTTGGCCATTAAGAAAAGTTTAATATACACAACTTCCATTTACAATAAATATTAGTACACGTGCTTACGTATATGTATGTAATAACTTGTAAACGGAATGATTAAGGCATATAACTTCAATGTGGTATGAAATTATTTTTATAAACGTTTTTTTTTTTTCTGTATCTAATAAAAACATTTCAGAAATAAAAATAATAACGCTCAAGTTTAAAGAGTAAATTTTACAAAATATCACTAAAAAGTAAAATTCTCATGTGCAAATTCTTGGCACTATCCAGTTGTAATAATTCTTCTTCTTCGTTTTGTTTTAAATTAACTTGATACCCGAATATTTTTCATCTGTTCTAATTAAATCTGCACAATGTGAGATTAAAAAAAAAAAAAAAGTTGGTCATATATGCAATGTTTTCATTTGTTCAACTCCTCAGGACATATTATTAAAATAAATTTCTATATGCCAACACTTCTGTAATCAATCACAAATAAGACAAAAATAAACAATAAGACACTAAATCATCAAGGATAAAATAAATAGAAGAAAATGCACTATTATATGTACTAAAAAACAATTTTCCATTTGTCCTAAATTTAACAGTCCTCTAAATACATATATTTTGTTTTCTTAATAATTTTTCAGAAAAAATATATTATCCAATACTTTATCAGGTGTTTTTTTTATTCTAAATCTGGATAGCATATAAATATATACAGTTTTCCAGTTTGTTAAATGAACATTAAAAATAATTTGAAACCTGTATTGAAGAAATACCCGTAATCAGATATCACAAGATAAACAAACTATGAAAGCATAGGCAGTGCAATCACTTGAAAGGTGGGTGGAGTAATAACAATAGTAAGTGATAATTTCATAATTGTAACAAACATGAATTAAAAGGACCCAACAATAAAATAAAGGTAAACAACAGAAAAACTATACTCTAATGCACCTGTTACAAATGGTTCTATATTAAAAGAAAAGTCTAATAAATGAAAAATTTATAAACTCAAATGAAATATGCAAAGTCCAGATAGTATGTAATTGTAATCATTCAAAAATTTTGATAAAAGTTACAGAAACTTCTTCTTTTTTTTTTTTTTTAATTTGATAAAAATACAGCAAAACAAGAACTGCTGTGGGAAAATTGTATTAAAAATACTGATAAGAAAAAGAAAGTAACGAAAAAAAGGAGAGTAGGTTTAGACAATGAACCTAAAAAAGATGGGAAGTATGGATACAATATTGTGCCTACAAATATGTGCAAACATTAGATAGGCAGCTTAAAAATTAAAATGAAAATTCAGTATATCAAAACCTTTCAAAAATAGAATGAAATTGCAGAAAAGCTGTTTTATAGTTAATGGAAGTATAAAAAGTTGGGAACTTCCTAAAACCCAGGAAAAGGTGGAAACATTCTATTCACTTGGCTGAATACGAGCATATATTCTGATTAGTCAATAACAGACTGATTGAGCTGAAAAGATGTTTGCATTTTAATGCTAATATAGAATAAGTTGTAAACATTAAGAATTTTGTAATGCAGAGAATGAACATTGGATTTAATGTCAAAAGTGGTAATAATTTAGTTACACAAGTCTTAGAACAAACCATTCCAGAAGAGAAACAATTTAGTTTTTATCCTCTATTTACAAGAAAATTTAGTTATTAGAGGATACTTAGTAGGAGAATATCCTTATACAATATAACTTCCACGTCCAAAGGGATAAAACTGTAATTCACACCCTCATATAATGGATGTAATTTAAATTTTTCATGAATTTTAGGCCATTATATTTGGTAGCCTCTTATGGTAAAAGCTTTCTATCCCTTTGAGCTAGCTACTTAGCTCTGAAGATAGAGACAATAGTCTTCGAATGCGCTTAGCACTGAAATAAAAAACTCGAGAAGAATTGGACATTTTGTTTTCTTTCCAAGTACTTCATCACATGTTAACTTCAGACAGTATCTAATTTTACAATAACATGGGGATATTTGTTATCCTCCACATAATTTGTGCAACATTTTTTCAGAATTAAAAACTTCATTATGCGATTTTATGCAGTAATTCAAGTGAATTAGAATGATGATGTTTTGCTGCTAATAATAATTGAGCATATCTTTACTAACCATAATAGAAAATTAAAAATGGGTCCTTGAAGAATAAAATGATAGTAGCCATTCACAATGCTGAGAGTAGAATCAACGGAGAACTAAAGTGCTCACACATAAAGATTTATTAATGGATTTAGAATTTTTTTTTTTTTCACTTTCCATAAGCAAACTGTTTTCTATGTGATGTTTACATTTTCTAAAGGACAATGTATTGGCAGATTAAAATTGTGAGAGAACTCTAAATTAATTTATCCGCTGTGACTTCAAATTATTTTTTTGAATGTTTACAGAAAATGTTTTAGACAAAGGTGTCTAACCCTAAGAAGCTACAGCCATTTATAAAAATATTTTTGTGTCAATCACTATAAAATAGGCAAATTTTGATGTTTGACATCTAATTTACTTTTCTTAAGGAATAAAACTGTCCTTTCTCTCCCTACACTTAATTATATAAATACTCTTTAATGGAAACTTCTGCAAATTCTGTTTATAAAGGAACACAATATTTGGACAATTCAACGCATAGCTATTTTACTCTTGACTATAAACTATTTTCACTTAAAACCGAATCAGTTATGTCTGGATTTAAAGCAGATGCTTCTTTTGTTGCTTGTCGTATTGCTTCCTTGTATCCAACAGACCTTTTTCTTCGGTTATACCTAACCTGTAAAAAAAAAAATACTTCATTTTAATTTTTATTAGACATTAATCTAAAATGCAATAAATGAGTTAGTATTAACTGCTTGCACAATTTGAACAGTGTGAAGTATTTATTCTTTTAAAGAGTGAAGTAATAAATATAAAGATGCTTCTTTAAACATGCACAGTGAGGGTCAGTGTTGCGGTATAGCCTAGTCCCTATAGTGGCCTGTGTACAGAATATTTCATGCTCTAGTGCTAATTTTTTTCTTTCTTTTTTTTCATTCCACAATTTTTAAATTTATATTTCTTTCTTCATTCAGGCCTTGGACCAGGTGGAATTAAATACATGTCATAATCCTAAGAAGAATCCATCCCCTTTCCCTTTACCTCTGCTCGAACTCATAAAAAGTTCTAATAATATTTCTTCTTCGGACAATTTAGCAAACTGAACTGGTTCACCAAAAAAGTAGTAAATATACTGTAAACATAAGCAGGAGTAATTGCAAGTAAAGAGCAATGACACTCGGTATCAAAAATGAGACTGATTAGGTTTACAGGCAGTCTGATTAATAGGGATGTACGAGTATGTGAGTCGCTGCTACAAGTGTTATACAAAACAAAACCAATATATCAGCCCGTAACTTATGGGAGACTGGACCCTCCCCAACTGATGCATCAATCGGTATTATATAACCAAACTAGTTAATAATATATCCTATATTTGTTTTTCTATGCGGTTTCCTATAACTCAAGTATTAAAAGAGACATTTGAATTAGGGAAATTCCAGACTTCAGTAAACCTCATTTTTACTAATGGAATTTTTACTTTAAGCTGTAATATATCTACTTATCCTATGTGCAGCACTCCTTTTCATGTCATGTTTAATTAGGGTCCCTAGAGAGGAAGAAATAAAGAATAGAATTTGTAGGTGATCAGTGCAGGAATTAAACACTGTTGTCCTTGTGTCACTCCTGCACCTGGTAAATCTGCTTAGTTTAGTTTACACAGTCCTTGTGCTACAGAATTGTATATGCTTATGAAGAATGAATATAAACTTATTTAAACTATTTTACAATTGATTTAATCTTGTTTTGTTTTTTTCTGGACCTGATAATTACTTTAATTTTAGTTATATTTTTGACAAGGCTTTACTATATACAATATTTTTACATTTCCCATGTCAGTGTTTATGGTAAATATCTGAGTATCTAATAACTAAAGTGAACTTATAGAATCTTTTAGTCTCGAATAATTATAATAAAATGTATCTATTTTACTTATTCAATAACCATTATTAAAAATGATCTATTGTATGCCAGAATTATTATTAATTATGTTAACTAGTATTCATCATTTATCATCGTATACTCTGTTATGTGTAAGATATTGACACACCAATGATAATAAATAGGAGACATCTGTGTTCACTTCCCCAACACTTTCAATCCCTATAACATTGTTTCGATTGAATGATTTATGATAGATAAACAAATTTACATTTCTGAGGATAATATAACACCATTAAATGTATTATAAGGCATTACCATTTAATGTTTAGTTGTAATGTAAAGCGCGTATCAAGAAAAGTAACAAACACACACCACAGACAAACAAAAAACAGACACCATAACCAAAAATTGTTGATACTGTTTCAATTCCATGAGAAACGAAAAAAGTATCATGAAATTTCAAAGGAAAGGACAATGTACAGACAGAGGTTACAATTTTATATATATAATTATTTTCCTTGTATATAATAAATATTAGAGGTAGTATTTGGTAGCACTGTTTATGTAATTATTGGCCTAGGGTTATGTAATTACCTATACTGGCAGTTGACGATAAATTTACATGGAGGAACTTTTTTGAAACATAAGCTATTTCTTCAAGTTTCATACATATTATTTAAAACTAAAACTAGTCCAGTTTCCAAAAACATAAGATATATAAAAATAAATCAATCTAATAAGAAGTAGTGAATCTCCTGCAAAAGGAGGCTACTAAAGTACTTGTCTTTGCAGCAACTTTAGCACTCACATCTTTACTATGAAAATATAGAATGGATTCTTAAAGAAATACACAATCTGCATACATAACACTTCAAAAATTTTATTTTCAAAAAACATATTTGTAAAAATATATCAATCGAGTGAGGAGCAATAGGTTTTTGAAAATGGCATCGGAAAGAGTTAACTGAAGGACGTGGTAATACTTTCACTAGCCACAAATTTTACCTTGAAGGATGGAAGAAAAGGAGAGAGCTGATCACATGGCATAAGTGAAGATGTAAGGGATCCATACCATCTAACATTAGCTTCAGAATTATTGCTATCCTTCTTGTTTAATATGTTAAGAACCTTAAATCAAAAATAAAATAAATTAAAAAGTGAACTGTTAAAAGTGCGTTGTTACACATATTTATATATAAATGTCACATCTGGCATCCTTGGAAGTTAAGTACCACAGATCAAATATCAGTAATGTCACTTTTCAATTGTCTCAGAAGGTCAAAAATTAAATTTAACTTTACTGATATTCGGTATTGATAAGGAAATGAAATTTTCCATCAAAGTAGTCAGGAGATGCGAGAAGTAGGAGAAGGAAAGACCAAACTTTAGAAGACACTAGTCTTCGGAACTCATCAAACCTCCAATAATCATAACTTCTATATTTCCCCTATTTAAAATTATATAATATAAGTAATAATTCCTAACTCATTACCAAATGAGCTTAAGGGAAACATGATATTCACAAAATACATGAAAAAATTTGGGAATAAAACTACATGATTTCCCTGAAGTGTACCCCCAGTAATGTGCCCAGGTTTGAGTTCCTCTTCATTTTACTGAAAAAGAGGAGGCTCCTCACTCAGAGTAAATGAAGGGGATACTATTGGAAGCAGAAGACATAAAAATAGATAAAATATCAAAATAACTTCTACTGGAAAATCGGCAGAAAAATAAAAACTATTCCCCACAATGATACAGTGCAGCATCCGATTCCTCCTAAACAATTTTTAGTATTTTTAGGGTCCCTTGATTTTGGCAAGGATCCTTTACAAGTGAATGCAAATTCACAAAATTTGGCACAAATGAGAACCTTGTAATGGATTACCAATACCCAAGCCACTTATGCAGAATACCTCTCACCTCTCTGTTTGGGTGATCTCAATGTGTGTAGAGAGCATGGAATAATTTTGCAGTAGACCTACTGTAATAGATTAGTGGAAAGCTCTTGTTCAGTACTATTCCAAAATATTTGAATTTTAAAATTCCAAAATGTGGGCTAGACGACTGCTAATGCATTATTCTTCTCTCCCCATCTATTTCTGGCCCTATTTTTTTTTTTTTTTTTTTAATTCGTATTATTTACTTCTTAATGAATATAACATATGGATATTATACCATAAATAGTTCCTTCGTGAAGTAAGATTGGCAGAGAGGTCACCAACCAATGAATGGATTTGCCATAGTGTACACCTGCTCCCTTAAGGTTGTATGCAGGGCACTTTTTACGAGGACTGTACATATCAGTAATGTCCAGAGATGGCTACAACGAGACAAGAGATTCCTGCCCATGTTGTGAACCATAGAGGTGTTATCCTCTGACACCAACCCGTCATACATATCTTTCATAGCTAAAAAACTAGTTGTCTTAGAATTTTGAAAGTCTTAGTGTTTCATAATTATTGTCTAGTTTCCCAGCTCCCCTTTTGATTGAAATTGATTTAGGGGAGGGGGGGGGGTGGGCTAAACGAGGGCGAAAATAAACAACCAAAAATTTCTCTATACCTATTAGAGACAGAACAACTTCATATAGGACCTATACAACAAATTTAATAACTTAACGGTTAACAGGAGGCCACTCATTTAAAGTCAATTATTAAATTATAATAAAAAGAAAATCATGTTATTATTTAAAATATCAATGCTTGAATTTTATAATTAAAGGTAATTTATAATTGTGGTCAACCATACCAGAAGAAACAAGATTGGAAAAATTGTTTCCTGGAAAAACAAAAATTGTATCAAAGAGGCATACTATTTATATTTCTCATAAATGAATTATACTATACAAGATAAATTTTGAAAGAGATAAACTTTTGCCATATTATATTTTTTATATGAAACACTATTTGAACAGATTACAAAATTCGTTTAGTTCTACGGTAATCAGTAATCAATATATATATATATATATATATATATATATATATATATATATATATATATAATATTAGAAGTGTTGTATTAAATAATAAAGTGATTTTCTATTTATTATGATTTAATAAACATTTTTAAATAAGTGGCCTCCCATTAATCAATAAGTACCCAAATTTGTATAGGACCTTTTTCCTTTGTCAGAAAAAGATCTATAAATTATACACTATGACATTTTTTGCTCTGATGCATCGGAACAGAGATATTGTACGTCACTTTCATATAAAATAATTTTAAATGAAGTTAAAAAGAAAATATATTTGTTTATTTAATTTAGTAGGAGGACAAGGATGTCGGGTGGTTTCCACATCAGATTTATTATTTTAGTAGCTCTTTTAAATATACAGTTATAATTCTTTCATTGAGTATTAATTTTCTCTAGTCATCACTACACACAAGAAGTGGTCCAATTCAGTGCTACCAATGTCAAACCTAAGGGTATAGTGTGCTCCACTTACATTATTATTAACAAAAATCCAAGCTCAACATACTCATTAGGACCACCCAGCACAGAAGGGTAAGAGAATTTTGCAGAAGTGACTTTAAATTTATTTGCAAAGGACCCATGTTAAAAACCAAACTAGAAATATGCTATCAGAGTGTTAGTAACATTAAAATAAATTTTCCAGTAAATAAATTAACTAATTTTATATATATAAAGCCGGACGTTTCTTGACAGAAACCTGAAGCTATGACAACTAAAATATGCATGTTCAACTGTACAGGTGAGGGTATTAAATGTCTGTACCAAACATTGTTTAAGTTGTTTCATGTTTCATTCTGTGTTTATGACAAGTAAAATTCTCAAAGGAAGTAAATCAGGAGTTGGTATAACATTTGTTCTTCTGTAATCATTAAGTAATCACATTACTATTATTGATGCTGGCCAATATAACTCATGACATCCCATTATAGTTTTTACTCAGAAGGTGTGAAGATAATAGAAATATTGGAAAGAGGAGAGGGAAAAGTTAATTCTATTTCACAGGTAAAATATAATAACAAAGATATTGTAAAAAACCTGCAAGCTAAATTGCTCTGTTCACGATAGCTGAGTGTGAGCAGGGAATTAAAATAGTGGGCGAGGAGGGATTTCTTCATTTCCCTATTCTTCACTCCAAGGAATTCAACATTCACATTACTAGGAGTTCCATGAATCAGAGACCTCACATCAGAAGAACAATATTTGGATATGAGTAGGACGTTTATATGAATGCAAGCACATGCATTATAAATTCCTTAACTCCTTTGCTATAATTAAATTTAAAAAAAAAGAAGGAAAAAAGTAATTAATAGGAGTGTTTAGTATGTCTTTTTAAAATTAAAAAAATATATTTCTGTTGAATAAAATATCAAAACTGTCAATTAATTCTACCACCTGGAATATGAGTATATTGTATGAATTTGATTTCCTACAGATGAGACTACTAGTTAGCTACCTATGTGCAATAGATAGAGAATATTTAACACTCATAAATATATATAAAATCTTTAAAAAGAGTTAATCAGAAAAAAAGAAAAGAAAAAAAAACATACCTTTCCTGGCCACCATGGAAAACCCTGGACTTTACCCCAAACAATGTCACCGACTGCAAAAGTAGTACCGTCTACGGTTTTGCATGAAGTAATATCTTGATAGTCCTCTATAGACCTAGAAACAGGAAAATCTGGCATCTCTTCAGAACTAAGGCTAGAGTCACTACTTGTGTCAGCTTTCTCATAAGTTGTTGAAGTTAATCTTCTTAAATTAATGGACAATTTTTGTTTTAAGCATCTCTCCTTAATATCATCATCATTCTTATCAGTCTTGTGTTTCTTTTTATGCTTCATTTTATGCCTATGCCTCTTGTATGGTATTTCTGAGGGAGAAGGACTTTTTTGTCGCTTGGGGGATTGTGAAAGAACTTTTTTTCGAGCTTCTTTTTTGGCTTTTTTAAGAGCTTTTTTAGCGGCTTTAGAAGCACTAGGTGAACTGTTTTTTTCATCATTATCACTTTCACTATACAACTGCACTTTTGAAGGAATTTTAAGAACAGTACCTTCCCCTTGTGAACCAAAGGATATTTTTATTACTGGAGTAGTTTTGGCTTTTTTAGAACCTTCTTCAAAAACAGTTTCATCCCAAAGATCTTCCATAGACCCAACACTCCTTTTTTTTCTAAGGACCATTTGCTTGTCGGTTTCATCATCAGGCAATTTATCACATTTATCTACTTTAGTGTCTTCTGTAGACTTAAACCAAAATTCTTCACTTCTAGGGATTGGAACATTCCCATTTATAGAATTGTTCTGGATAGGACTAGTTGGTAACCTGGGTATCCTTTGTACAAAAGATGGGCATAATTTAGTTGGAGGGGAGTTATTTGGTAGTTGGTTGTCTCTTCTATTTTCAGAAAAAAGCGGGCGAGGACTGCTGTCTGGAGGATCTGATTTTTTATTTTTGTTGGGGAAACTGTTGACATTCTCTGAGTTTTCATTACAAATGGACTTACATTTAGAACAAAGTACCTGCCTAGGTCTCAGTCTTACTGTCATCTTTTGATTCTTAGTTTTTGATATCTTTTTTGGGAGGTGAAAATGACTAAGATGCACTGGTTTTTCTTGGAAATAAGTGAATCTTTGCCTAATACTGAAAAACAGCTTATCTTCTTCATTACTCTCATTCTTAGGACTCCCTATCTGATTAGAAGCAGCTTCTGGAATTCGACATGGCAAAAACCTACAAAAAGACAAAGTCTTTTCATATTCTAGTTCATAGCATTAAGATAAAGATAATTAAGTATACTAAGAGAACATATAAATCCATGTACATGTTACTATACAAAGAAAATAACCCTAATAGAATTTAAACTGTTTTTATTGTTAAAGCCACTGAATTTGTAACATGTAAGTACTGATTACTTTTCAAGAAGAAAAAAGATTACCTCTTTGTTGAATCTAAGAGGACACCTTGAAATAATTTACTTTCGAAAGCATAAGAAACAACTAATATATCTTGAAGGGCTTCGTCCACAGTAACAAGAATTTTGGAATTTGTTCTTAACATCACTCTAGTATCTATTTGTGAGTCAGCCATAATAAAGGTCATTTATCGATAAGATTGAAGTAATATCAGTGAGTATCGATAGAACCAAAATGACATTTCGAAATTCTAATCAGCTGAAGGACTTTGAGAAATTAGTCTCAGAAAAATGAAACTTATTTTTTGAATAATTTAAAAACTTATAAAATTTTAAGAACGCCATTCACAGCTTTTAATTTAAAAAAAAAAAACCTTTAAGCGCGAAAATTAAAATTATGGAGGTTTATCTTTGTTATCAAATCAGGTTATGTTTTGATGGCTAGGAGCGTACACTGATCTCTGGTGAGATTTGAAAATTGGAAGTAATTAAAATAATTAATAATGGACAGTATCATGTGCAGAGATATGGCAATGGATGAATATAGTGAGGTATATGGTGATATTAAAACATTAAATGACTAACAAATTGGGAGTTACGAGGAAGAAGTTTCTTGTATTATGTTATGAAGTTCTTTTAAAGAAGTGCAAAACTTGAAAAAATTGAGGTATTTTTAATTTCATTTACAATTTTTTTTTAAATAAAAAACCTTAAGGGCCTGATATCATACAGTATCTATGGAAAATAGCCGTACATCTTCATATACAAGTCCTTAAAAATTATACTAAATAATAAAGGGAGAGGATGTGTGGAAGTTATTAAAATGATTATTAAAAAAAATCGTAATATCTTTGTCGAGTTTCAAAAGAAACAGTGAAAAATGCCATCATTTATATCTTGAACTGAAGAAATTCACATTGTTATGTCTGTTTTTTTTGGGGGAGTTACAAAAGTTTTTATTTCCTAAATCAGAAGAAATGAACTTCAGAGAAAAAGAGGAGGACTGCTCTACAAATTGTCAATGAGAACCTTTATTCACTCAGCACATTACTGATTATTTACTGACACACCTAGTCAATAGGGTTTCATGTTTTCAGCCTATCTGGTGGCTTCGGCACATTCCAAATTTTGCTGAAGCCTATTTCCAATACAGTAATAATGCCAATTTCCATTCCTCCCCTTGAGTTTATATATTCCCTCCTTTTGGCAATACTCTTCTCCATTAATTAATGTGCTATCCAATCATCAAATTTTATTAATAATTCACCGTGTACTCTAAAAATCTTGGTAATGGAGTGCCAAGATGCTTGGCTGGGATCATCTTCATGAGTAAGCTACAGAGGTAATGGCTCCACTGATATTACTTCAAGAGAAGCATTTTCAAACAAACTGTGAAATTCCACTGGACCACCAGTTTCTTGAGTTGTTCGCCTGCTGGTCCCTTATTTTGAAGGTGTGGGTGTTAAATAGTTACGGTCTCTGTGTTAGTTTGGTGTCACCCTATCAAAGGCCTATCAGAAGGAAATACAAGGTATTTTAATACAGTAAAATTAAAAATATCTCGTAAAACTAAAAGTTCCATGTGTTTATAGACACATATACATTATATTATTACATATACAGTAAAATTCATACTCCCTCATATAATGTCTTAATCCAAGTCTAAATACCGCTGTCTATTGTCTTCATCAGTCCTTTGGTACGTGAAATACAATGACTTTCAATTAACATTCTTTGCTCTTATCTCTGATCCTCTGTGTTAAAGCTTTCTGTATTATTTCCTCAATCGAAAATATTATTTAACTAATCTTGATGATAATGTAATGTGTGCACTCCAATTTTTTTTATACACAGGTTTTCTTCTAACTTAGCTATTGTTTGGGTTATTTAAATTTTTGCAGTTTTGTTTCACAAAAATTGCATCTACAATTTAAATTTCAAATCTTGTTAACATAGATAGGGCACCTTGAAAGAGAGAAATAGGGTTTGCAGTATGCAGATGATGTAATCTGTGCTGGTATGACCCACTGTGATGTTGCCATGCATTCCTGCTTAGTTTACTCAGCTACAGCATGATGAAGGATAGCTTAAATACTAAAGTAAGTTAAATGCTATTTTTGTTGGGTTTCTTTGACCCATTGAAAACACAGGAATTAAGATTTATTGGATTTCTATGAGGTCACACTCATGACGTGATTTCCAAAAAATTTCCTCCAATGTCCATTGATTCTACCTAGTAGATGACAAAAAGGAGGATGCTAAAAATGGACATATATATATATATATATATATATATATATATATATATATATATATATATATATATATACTTGTCTGTTACCACTCTAGTGGTCGCAATTTTTGTTTGATCGTTACCAAATTCGATAAATAAGCATTTCATGCAACAAGTTACCTATGGGGGTACCCCTCCTTCAGATATAATTTCTCCAATCTATTAATAAAATCTGAGACCTAGGGGGGGGGGGGAGGGTTTAGGTTTAAAGGGGGATTTCAAAAATTCAAAATATTTCTTTTATTATACATTGGATTGAAAAATTGTATAGAAACAATCTTATTGCTAATTAAATGCACTATAAGTATTGGTATATACATTTATTCTCTATCTTCAGTACTAATCGCAATTTTTTCGTTCTTTAGTAAACACCCATTTCAACTCGTGTTAGAATAATGAAACCCTGTTATCAAGAAGCACATTATTCTAAGCTTAAATACCAAATTTAATTTTCAAGAGACTTTTATTATGTGAAATAAATGCAAATTTGTTGCTAGCTGACGTCATCAATCAAGATTTTACGTTCTTATTTGGGGTATAGAGGGAATTAAAAATATTTCCATCATAATGAGTGTGATAATAAAATATTATAGAACAAATCTTGAAAACTATGATCTACAGTTATTGTTCTATTTATCTTTTCGTAACTGAAGTATTAAGTGAGTTATTTGTGATTTCTTGTTTTCAGTAACCCCCACTCTCCTCCACCCTCCCCCCTTCTGCTTCCTTCTACTCAACGGTTGTTTTACATCGAAATAGAAAATATGTAGTGAGATGAGATCAAAAGTGTGTTTTATCAGCATCGGGAAAATCTGCTTAGCTTTCACAGCCCCTGCATGACAGACTTTTATTTAATTAGTTAGAATACAACATATGTGTGTGGTGTTATGTAGTTATTACTCTTGAAATATATTCTGTTGAAACATCTTCATTTTTTACTGTTTCTAGGTTCCATTTTTGATATCTTAGCAGTTTCTCTTAGGTAAAATTAGCTATTGAGGTACTATTTAAATTTTGAAAGAACATCAAATCTCCAATGGTTCTATCTAAGAGATATGTCTGTTGTTGTGATGTGTTTTAACACTCAATAGTGAAACGTTTCATATAAAACTAAGGATTAAGATCATTAATAATTAAAAAACTCAGACTTGAATAGGAGATGGCTTAGAGATGAATTATAGAATTGCCAGTATAACAAGGCTTCAAGTCTGACTTATTTCTGGCCAGTAACTTACTAAAAATATAAAAAGTCTGTCACACAGGGGCTGCGTAAACTAAGCAGATTTCCCATGTGAAGTTTTGCAATAGAGAAATCTGCATACTGGTAACACAACACCACCGTGATTAAATACAAATGGTAATGAGAAATCATTCAGTTAATTAAAATAATTTCCCAACTGAAACGCCTTCTGAATTGTAAGAATAATTTATATTTTAATAACTCAAATTTTAGTAGTCCAAGAACTAAAGAAGGGGATGGGCGGATGAACAGAACATATTTGCATAAATCTCAAAAAGTAACGAAGGTAAGGTAAGATTAGAAAGGAAAGGTAAGGTTAGAAGAAGCTTCCACCTGAGCCGAACAGTTAGGAAACAGCCGACCTTATCCGAACTATACCCGACCACAGACTTCATAAAAATGCAAATATCTCGGTTAATATTCAAGATAGAGAATAAATGTATATAACAATATTTATAGTAAATTTAATTTGCAATAAGATGGGTTCTATATAAGTTTTCGATCCGATGCATAATAACGGAGATATTCTGAATTTTCGAAAATCCCCCTCTAAACCCCCCCCTCCCTCTAGTCAGATTTCAGTCATTAACGAACTTGATCTGTCTTTTTACATAAAATGGTTAAATATTGAGTTTTGTAACGATCAAACAAAAATGGCAGCCGCTAGAGCATTAACAGACAAATATATACATATATATATATATATATATATATATATATATATATATATATATATATATATACCTCATTTTCATCATCTCCTGGGTAGGATCGATTGGACATTCGAAATTTTTTTTCGAAAATTGCGTTATGAGTACGACCTCACTACCTGATTTCCCTTAAGGGAAATCTGCTAAAAGAAACGAAAACAGAGGAATTTTTAAGGACAAAATTTTCATTCTCTCTACTGGTAATGTGAACAAAGACCCCTACCCCTCCTTCAGATATAATTTCTCCAATCTATTAATAAAATCTGAGACTTGGTGTCCCATAATTGTGACCTCTGAAGAATCTTTTTAGTCTATATTCAACCTCGTTACCTTCTCCAGTGACCATAGCTGTGGAATTTCCAATGGAATGCTATACTTTTTATGAAGGATTCTTGTTTAAAATCAAATTCTTAGATGAGTTTATATTGGTGAATTTTTTGATGCATTGATGCATCCATGAGCCGTAAAGTGCACAAATATTTATTTAAAAAATGGCACGTTTTATTGAAAAATGCTGCAACATAAAAGTTGTACCCAACAAAATTATCTTTGAAACAAATGTACGAGAAGAGGAATGGATTCTGAAATAATAAAAAAAAATATTTAAAACAAAATAACACAAACCTATTCTTGAATCAAAAAAATGTTTACTTCAAAAAATATAACAAAATCGTTCTTAGAATTAATTTATTTTAAGAATAAATAATAATAATAAATAAATAATAATTTTAATAAATTAGTAATAATTAAGTAGTAATTATTTGTAAGAGGAATACATTTTTTCCTCCTGCATAGCTTCATGTAAAAAACAGATACCAGTTTTTTCTTTGCACTACAATACTTACAGCTGGTATTTACAAGTGTTTGAAAATGCACCATTCCTTATTTATGCACTTCAAAAGACGGTAATCTGAAATTTATTTTGGCAGTTTCTGCTACTAAAATTGAATTTATTGCCAATCTCATTTTATTTTTCATGTCTTTAATATTCTGTAACAGTACAGGACTTGGCCTTCTTATCGATCCTTATCAAATGTATTCCTCTTACAAATAATTACTACATAATAGTTTAAAATAAATTAATTCTAAGAATGTTTTATTGAAGTAAATATTTTTTGTATTCATTCAAGAATACTTTTGCACTATTTTGTTTTAAATACTTTTTTTATTATTATTTCAGAATCCATTCCTTTTTCTGTAATCTTGTTTCAAAGATAATTTTGTAGGGTATAACTTTTGTAACAGAATTTTTCAATATGTGTCGTTTCTGAAATAAAGATTTGTGCATTCAGATAAGTAAATATGGCTAAAGAATGCGACAAATCGAAAAATTCACAGATATACTCTCATTTTAGAAATTGTTTTTCTACAATAATCCGTCATAAAATGTATGTCATTCAATCCAAAATCCCATAGTTATGATCACTGGAGAAGATAACGAAGTTGAATATGGAGCGAACAGATTCTTCAGGGGTCACAATTATGGCATACCAAGTCTCAGCCTTTTATTAATACAATTAGCGATTTTAAGGGGTGTGAATCAGAAACTTGGAACATTCTGTATATACAATTTATATCAGATAACTCCTTTCTATTTTTTGTCTGGGTAACTCCTTTATTTCTTTTGCCTGGATAACTCCTTTGTCTGCTCATCTTGAAGTGCCATTTGTGACAGTAGAGCTGTCTTTTTCATAATTATTGTATTCCGTATGGTCAATTTTAACAATCAAACTACCTTTTCAATGACCCCCCCCCTTGAGAGTAGCCCTTTCAAATACACTTCTTAATATTGAAAATATAGCAATTAGCCTATTATTCAAAGGGGATGTTTTTGTCGTCTGACAAAAATAATTATTGTTTCCCCAGTACGTAATACTTACAAAATAAAACTTCTTACAAAAATGTAATTAGACATATTAGCTATAATTTTACAGCATCCTAGTATCTCCAATATATACACCAATTGAACCAAGCTGAATCTGACAAATCATTCCCTTCAACCTTAATCTCAAGAACAGGGATAAAATATAGAATCACACATATCATTTTTATTATTGGAGAAAATGAATGTAACTATAGAAACAATCTTGTTGATATAGTAATGTGCTATAATGGAGATTGTTTTCTTACATTTTTCTTTAACATGAACAATTGTTTTTATCATTTTCAGCCTTCATTAAATGCCCATTCCTAATCTTATAGCTTTCATTTACTTCTATTTTATTTTTAAACATTTAATTTCCAGATTAAATTACAGTTTTGTTTACTTAAAGTAATAACTAAGAAGAGACTGAGTATAGAATATATGATGCAATCTGTGTCTAATTCCAAAACTCACTCAAGCCTACTTAATTTAAGCAGCCTCTGTTCAGGCTTTATGAGCTGAGTTACTGTTAACACTGTTAGAATTCATCAAATATATATATATATATATATATATATATATATCTATATATATATATATATATATCAATCAAATCAAATAACAAGCTGCCCCCATTTTGAGGGTACCCGTTTGGGTCAGCACACCAGGGTATATAGGTAAAATAAAAATATATGCTTAAATTTTTTTTGTAGGGAATTAATTTGATTTAATTAAATTTTTTGCTGGTGAGTGACTAGTTAGAGGACAGCTTATATTGAACTTTATTTTATTTTGTAATTGTTAATGATCCTGATACTTCTTTTTAAAACTGATGTCGACATTTGGCATATTTCTTCAGTCTTCAATATATATATATATATATATATATATATATATATATATATATATATATATAAGTATATTATATTGACAGTAAAACTTTCAAGGAGTAGGTTATCATTTTTATTTGTTAAAGTTGGTGGTGTTTGTACTTATGCAAGATGAAAAATTCATATTATAAATACAAAATATACAATTTAGAAATAATCAAGCAGTTCTTTAAAGAGGTATTTCTGGATATGTCTGAATCGGGAGTCAAAATTAATTTTTTCCCCTTTTTGATATAAGTTATTGAATATCTATGAATTCAGTCTAAAAATCTCCCAGATGTAACAATGGCAGATTAAAACAATTCAAGCTCATGTGGCTTTAAAAAATGATTTTAGCACACTGAGTCCTAACTATTTTTCTCCTGCACTCTTAATTTCTTTTAATTCTACCAATCTTCTCCCCACTTTTTTAGGAGATTTCTCTTAAGGGAAATAAGCTATTGAGGTCATACTCATGACCTCATGACACAATTTTCGAAATTTTTCTTCAAATGTCCATCAATCCTACCTAGGAGATGACGAAAATGAGGTCCGTTCAAAACTGTATGTATATATATATATATATATATATATATATATATATATATGTCTAGTACCGCTCTAGTGGTCACAATTATTGTCTACCAAACTCGATATTTAGTCGTTTTATGTAAAAAGAAAGATCAAGTTCATTAACGGCTGAAATCAGACCAGGGGGAGGGCAGGTGTAGAGGGGGAGAATTTTGAAAATTCTATATATCTCCGTGACTATATGTCGATCAAAAATGTATAGAAGCAATCTTATAGCAAATTACATTTACTATAAATATTGTTATATACATTTATTCCCTATCCTGAATATTAACCGAGATATTTGCAGTTTTCAGCCTTCAGCAAACCCCCATTTCTACTCATGTTACATAAACAATACTACGTTATATTACATATACATATTATATATTATATTACATATTATGTTATAAACTACATCATTTGAAGCTTAAATACCAAATATTGTCTTCAAGAAACATTTATTATACGAGATACATGCAAATATGTTCAGGTGACCTCCCCCTCGTAAGTTTTTGGACTACATAAATTTCATTGATTGAGATAATAATTATTCTGATTCATTATAAATTTCAGTACTAGGTATAATATAATATAAGTAGTTTTCAATCAAATTAATACATTATATTCAGATATATTACATTAATTGTTTTTCTTTCCGGTAAGAAGTTGACAGAACTGTTTGTTTACATTTCAGATGCTTTCCGTCAGGAGGTTTCTTATTATCGTTTGTATTTATTCACTTAATATTCACTGTGGTGTAGTATTACCGGTATGTAGATTTATCTATTAAACTTCATGTGGGAAATCTGCTTAGTTTACACAGCCCATGCGTGACAGACTTTTTAACATGTTTTTTGTTAATTTTATATGGGAACCTTACAAGGAGCATACCCCTTCTTTTTATCAGGGAGATTTAATACTATTTGATAAAAATCATGCTCTGTATATTGTTGATGCTGACAAGAAGTATCAAGTGGAGAAATATCAAAATCAAAAGCTCATGACATTTTCACATTACTCAAATATTCTACATCAAACTAGAGCTACTAGAGTAAGAATAAAAAATATATATATATATATTTATATTGTAAATTTGTTACTCCGAATCTATTTAATCACGTCAGTATTTAATGTTTTTAAGAGATCGGTTCAGGATTTCTTTTTAGATTATGTTCCTTGACAAAGTAGTCCAATTTTAGGAATCTGTACTTAAAACTCAATAAAAACAAGGACAATTATAATGAAGTGAACTAAAGTATTTTTAACTTTGAGTAAATCTATGGCCATATTTTAATCTTTGATTGCTTAATAATAACAAAACTAGAAAACAAAAGATAATAATAAAGAATCCATTAAAATTAATTAGCAGCCTTTCACCAATAGTTTGTCCATATCTGAAAACAAGAATCAGATTATTGTTTTATCAAAGTTAATTACACATATTTGTATTCTAACAGTTTTCATACAAACCCTATGACAGTAAAGATTGTAACAGCGCCAAGAAGAAACGTAGAAATTCCTATTTTAACATGCCAAGGCATTAACCATTCTTTGAATTGTGGTGAAGCGTATGTAGTTTGATAAGCAAATATTCCAATTAAAAACTAGGGAAAAAAAAGAAATCAGTTCACAGTTAATAATAGATTGTATGCTTATTTTACACCTTATGTTTTATATAGTTTCACTTTTAGTAGTAACTAGAACTGTGGCAGTAGTTAGTTTCAAACAGTATATTATATTAGGGATGTACAATATTCCTTCATTCTATGTTATCCAAATTCTTTTTATGAAAAACAGTACAACTAAAAGTGTATGCTAATTTAAACAAAGAAAAAATTTAAAATAAAAAAAAAGTTGTTTTTATAAGTTCCTGGACCCCAAATAAAGAGTGATGTGAAAAATAAAGATAATAAGTTATCATGTTATGCCATCTTGAAACAGATGCATTACTTAATTTAAAAAAATAAATAAATCAGTCAATATATTAAAATGCTTTACCTGTGCAACAAGAAGAAGAATTGTAAATAAACCTAGCCAACTGTGAAATGTTTGATAGTGAGACCTTTCTGTTAAATATTTCATATCCATTATAAAAAATAATCCTAGAAGTCCACATACTATAACCGAGCCATTGAGCACTAAATGAATTAATTTCAAAGTTGGCCTGGAGTATTGCGACATTATTCGGAATACAAGAAGAGCTGAAAGGAAAATTTAAAACTTATAATTAATAATGTAGTGATAGTCATTTTATTATACAACCTGACCATGGTGATGATTCTCATTTGATGGTGCTTTTAGAGGGCTAATTAAATTATTATTCAGTACTTTAGACACCTTATAGGAATCATTCATTTCAAATTAACATTTTAATTTATTGAATATTAATTAGTCTCACTTTAGCTGTAACAGACTAGAGATCCAATGAAATAGCTCAATAAATGTATATTTCTGACGATTAAACAAATCAACAGTACATAATAATAATAGTAAATCAAATTAAAAAAAAAGAGTAAATTAAATATTAAACTTACCGTTTCCAAATAAATAGGTGAAACCAAGCATCATGAAAAAAACATGCCAATAATATTCCTGGTTTGGATTGTCTCTTCCACCAAAACCTCCTCTATAACTTGTTATATGTATGAGAGTGAATATGATTATCAATATTCCAACTGTTTGAGTTGCCCAAATTAATATTCTGGATACATTTTCTTCAGAAAGTTTTACCATTTTATTTCTCTATGTTATTGAAAAAAAAAAAAGAATCAATAATAATAAAAATTGGAGTGCCAAAACTAAATAAAGCTCTTCCATGTCAGGTAGACTACTAACGAAAGGTTGCTCTGTGTGAACGTATAGTAAAGGGGAATAATTCTAATAGAGATCATTAAAGAATCTAACCTGTTCATTAAATTAATAAAATAAAGAAACCCACCTGAATTTAAAAGGGAAAATTATTGTTTTTAAAGAGCATGGCTATTGTGTTTATCAGTTATAACTGCGTTGCTGGCATTAATTAAAATTTTACCTATTTTCTGAAAATTTATTATTATTAGTTAAAAGCTGCAATAATGTTAAAACATTGGTCTAGTAATACTCCATAATTACTTTTAAATATATACTACTTTCCAATATTGGGTGTTCTTCAAAAATCAAAGCTAATGAAAATAAAAATTACTATAAATGAATATAACTTAAACGATTTTTTATTGTTCAAGGTTTGTTGTTAAATCAATTAATTTTATGTTCAGAGCTTCTTAGATTATTATGTTAACTTTCTTTTTATAATATATAGATGTATTACAGATTTTTAGAAACATGAGAGATTGTTTTAATTTTATAGTACTATGGAATATGTTTCTATCTAGATTTAATTGAATGGAAACTGGACATGAACACCAAACCATTGTATAAACAATTAGGTTTAAAGGGGCCCTAGAATCCTACTTCACCTTAAAGCTCTTTATTTGTATCATTGGCTCTACTAATACATTTTAGTAACTTCTGCTGTAGATTATACATATTTTTTTAGCAAAATTCTCCTTATCCACTCTGCAAAACTCATAACAATTACGAATCCATCTCGTCTTTGCTTGGCGGACCGTTAATTATTTCTGAACTATTACAAAATATACCTATATTATGGAAGCATGAATTATCAAAGAAAAACATGTCTCATTTGTAACAAATGAAGGTTAAAATTCTAAAATTAAGAATAACTTTTATTTTTTAACTTTATTTGTAGCTCAGAAGATTTGCAACATACCTTATAAGGGCTTAATTTTACGTCACATAAAACAAAATCTGTTAATAGGTACATAGGGTTATATTAACAAGTAAAGTATGCTTATTAATCATGAAGGATATAACTTCATACATAACAAACGGTATGCTAGAGAGAGAGAGAGAGTATTCAATTATAATAGAATCATGAGACAAATAGCAAAAAAAAAAAAAAAAAAAAAAAAAAAAAAAAATAAAACAAAAAAAAAAAGAGTCTTAGCAATTCTGTGGACGATGAGCCAACAAATCTTTAAGTTCGATTTCCTAAAAGTAGTGAGCGATAATAGTACCTTATAAAGTACATTAATTTAGATGGTTGTAAATCAAAAATATTTATTATCTGAGATGAGTCAAAAATAAAAAAAAAAAGTATTATTTTGAATTTATTGTTTTCTGAATTATATGGTATGCTTACTAAAATGTTCATAATATTTAATAAGAAAATGTTGATCTCCTACTTCTACAAAGTATGTACTCTAGCCAAGTGACTACATTAATTGTATAGTGAAATGTTTATTCAATTATATATATTTATCATGCTAGGAAATTGTAATTTCTCTCACATGAGATAAGATGTGTATACCACTGCAGCAGATGTACTAATCCTTGAAATTGTAATGAAAAGTGATAAGGCATGCTCTGGCCAACAGGCAGTACTACTTCATCAAGGGCAAAGTAGTGATTTATGCAAGTTCAAAGAATTGATTAAATACAGCCTCTAGTCAACAGGGTTTAATGCTTGTTCTTCACCCATTGAATTGAGCCTAATGATTGATATTATTGCATTTCTCAAATGAAAGAAAATTGCTGAGGTCAGGGAATGGCTTCAATGGAAAACTATTCAATAGTGGTGTAGCCGAGATTTAATTTCGCAGGGGTTTTTAATTGAGCTACACAGTTATTCTAATACAAATTTAGAACTTATAATGGAAATAATTTGTTTTTTATATGTTTGTTATTATTCTTGTATCAAATCACCCAAAAAAATATTTTTTTGAACCTTAAAGATTTACTTTTTTAAGATTTTTTTGTTAACTTAATCTATCCGTCAGGAAGATAAAAACTATAAAATTTCAGATTTATTGAACTTAGTTTATGAGTTGATGTTCAAAAAATCAAAAATTGGGTAAATTTGAGAACACTTTCTTCTTCTCTCTATTTCTCTTCTGGTTCTTATCATTTAATGAGAGGCCACCCATTTAAAGGCCATTATTAAATCATAATAATAAGAAAAGCTCTTTATTATTTAAAATAACACGCCTAGAATTTATAATTCAAGGCGATTATTAAATCTTAATAAAAATATAGCTGATTTCCCTTGCGGGAAATCTTCCCTTAAGGGAAATCTCCTAAAATACACTCCTTATATAGGATACTGCATTTATGAGAAATATAATAAGTATGCGGTTTTGGATAGAACCTTCCGTTTTCCGGGAAACAATTTTTCCTATCTTGTTTCTTCTGGTGTAGTTGAGAATTATAAATACTATAATTCTAAATTCTAGAACTGTTATTTTAAATAATAAAGTGATTTTCTGTTGATTATAATTTGATATTCGTCTTTAAATGAGTGGCCTCCCGTTAACTGATAAGTGCCGAGAAAATTAGTCTGATTAAAAATAGTCTGTCATGCAGGACGCAGGGGCTGCGTAAACTAAGCAGATTTCCCGCGTGAAGTTTAATAGATTAATCTACATACCGGTAATACTACACAACAGTGAATATTAATGAATAAATACAAACGATAATAAGAAACCTCCCGACGGAAAGCATCTGAAACGTAAACAAACAGTCCTGCCAACTTCTTACCGGAAAGAAAAACAATTACTGTAATATATCTGAATATAACGTATTAATTTGATTGAAAACTATTTACTATACCTAGTACTGAAATTTATAATGAATCAGAATAAATATTATCTCAATCAATCAAATTTAAGTAGTCCAAAAACTTACGAAGGGGGGGGGGGGTCACCTGAACATATTTACATATATCTCGTATAATAAAAGTTTCTTGACGACAATATTTGGTATTTAAGCTTCGAATGATGTGGTTTATAACATAACCGAGTATTGTTTATGTAACATGAGTAGAAATGGGGGTTTGCTGAAGGCTGAAAACTGCAAATATCTCGGTTACTATAAATATTGTTATATACACTTATTCTCAATCTTGAATATTAACCGAGATATTTGCATTTTTATGAAGTTTGTGGTCGGGTGTTGTTCGGGTTAGTTCGGCCGTTTTCGTAAGTCTCGGCTCTGGCGGAAGCTTTTCTATTCCACTTTTTTCTATTCTAGTAGCGGAGATATTTCGAATTTTCAAAAATCTCTCCCCCCTCTCACTGGTCCGATTTCAGCCATTAACGAACTTGATCTTTCTTTTTACGTAAAACGATTAAATATGAAGTTTAGAAGCGATCAAACAAAAATTGCGACCGCTAGAGCGTTAACAGACAAATATATACTAGCTCAGATACCCAGCTTCACCCGGGAATTCATTTGAGGCTGAATGTTGTGTCAAAAATACGTCATCTTCAAATTATGGAAGAATACAACTGCAGAAACAAGAATTTAATTCATTAATTAAGGATTAATTTTAATTAAAACTTTGTATATAAATATTTTGCTTTAAAAACAGTTTGTGTGTGAAGTACATGAGAAAATCCTAGGTTTCCTGATCTGACTAATTTTAAAAGTAAATAATCCCCCCTCACGGTACCATACAGTCATTAAGAAAAAGCAAAATATTTAATCTTTGACCGGAAGATCAGACAACCACTAGAACGTAGAAAAATTCACGACGTCTGTTAGAGCACTTAACTTTACAATTAGAGTTGAGACATTCTAAATTTAGAAAATGAAGCTTGTTGTTCTCTCCAAACAGGATTTCCCCAACACTATCCGAACAAATCTTCCTAGAATACTGAACTGTAAAAAACATACTGCTGTTAACATTTGCATAATATTTAAATGATCATTACATGATAACCTTTAGGTCGAACAGGAAAACTCAACGCACTAGTTAGTATAAAATTAAGAACTTTCATTACTTATTCTTGGCGCCATGTGTACCGTAAGTGATTGCTCTATGATATTTTCTCCCACAGAAAATCTTTTTTTTAAACCTCCACTAATTTATTTTAGCAGATTTCTCTATACACACACACGAGTGAGAGAGAGAGAGAGAAAGTGTTTCCAATTTTGATATTTGTACGTAAAATCGATAAGGGCTCATATAAGAATTATGTAATATTAATATGTTATATTTGATAACAAAGTATAAACGAGATATACACTAAAATTTTAGTGGGAGCCAACGATTTTATTGGGACCTAACGATTGAACCGACCTTAACAAAACTCGGTATGACATTAGCATTAATTCTTCCATGATTATAAGCTACATTAAAATTTTTAGGTTCGAACGGGAGTGGGGGTTATAAGGGAGGCCTGAAATAAAAATTCCTGATATTTCATTGTTTATTTGTTTTTCGACGAACGTGCACATAACAAAAGTTGTTACTTTGTATTTAGTGTGTTTTATACATTTTTTCGGGAACAACGTATGAAGCAAGTAATTTGCGTAGAAAAATTGATATGCTCAACAATTCTTTCCAATATGAACTACCAGATACTTCACCTGGAAAAATTAATCCAAATCTATGTTAATATTTTGACCTTGATAGTTCAAATCTATGTTTAATGCGCAGGAGACGGGAAATATGACAATATGGAGGACAGTGAAGTCTTACATAAAAAATTAATTTTATTATTAACAAATCTACAGCAATGGCGGTTATAAACCCTAAACACTGGGACGGGTAAATGTCAAAATATTGTGCAAAGTAAAGCCTTGCCAAAAAAAATACCATCACCATTCAGCCTCAAATGAATTCCCGTGCGAAGCCGGGTATGTGAGCTAGTATATATATATATATATATATAAACCTTATTACCAGAAATTGGCAGATTAGGAGGCTGACCATACAGAAACCCTCAGAAAGAGGGCAGCTTAGTTTGGTTGTTTATATTGTTTATATATATATATATATATATATATATATATATATATAGACACACACACAAACACACCCAAACAAAGCTTTCTCACGTAACATTTTGTTTTGGAATGACAAATAATAACGGTGATCTTTCGTATACCCCTACCACGCCGTTAACGAACTTGATCTTTCTTTTTACATAAAACGACTAAATATCGAGTTTGGTAACAATTAAACAAAAATTGCGACCGCTAGAGCGGTAACAGACAAATATATATATATATATATATATATATATATATATATAGTTTTGAACGGACCTCATTTTCGTCATCTACTAGGTAGGATCGATGGACATTTGAAGAAAAATTTCGAAAATTCCGTCATGAGTACAACCTCAATAGCAGATTTCCCTGCTGGAAGGGAAATCTGCTAATAAAAGAGCACAAATGTTACTCTTGAACTAGCCTAGGGTAGTTACACAAGTGGAGCATCTCGTTATTTACTGTATGGAATATTGCAGATAGTAGGGGCCCCATAGCCCTAATTGTTGAGTGATATTGTAAATATATCATAACGTTCCCCAATGTATCTACCGTCATCTTATCTAGATTTTAATGTTTCAAAGTATTACTAAATTCGGACTCATTTTTTTCCCCCAAGTGTTTTTAAGGGCCGGCTGAAGTGTTTTTAGCAAGCTAGTTTTAATTGTTTCTATCAATCAATGACTTGTGAAATATTTACGTATGATTAAATCGTTTTATGAAGTGTTTACTTAAAAACGTGAGCAATAAAAATGGTCTACCTGCTCTGTTGCTTTTGTTGTACATACATTAGCAGGTATTCCCCCTTAAGGAAAATCAGCTTTTGAGGTGGTACTCATAATGCGATTTTTGAAACTTTTCCTCAAATGCCCATCGTTGAGGTCCGTTCAAAATTCATTATTATATATATATTAATTTAAGTATTTATTAACGTCCACTTTTTGCAACTATGGCTAATTGGGGTGGGTCATCAACAGGTTACCACCCTTTTGTAGCCAGAGTGGGACTAAGAATTTTATTTAATGAGTTCATCACTAAATAAATTCCTATTACCCGGGCGGAAGTCGAACTTGCCACTCTAGGTTTACCAAGACCAATGCCTTAGCGTGTGCATGAAAGCCTTCCGAGAGTCGTGGGGATGATGAAATCATTTTCCCACCGAAGCACTTCAATGGCTGATAACTAATGGGGAGGAGGGCGGGGGCAACGATTCATAATATATCCTTTATTATTATACAGATCAAAAACTCTATAACTGCTTTTGAATACATTTGTTTTCATATCTTGAATATTAATCAAGGTATCCGTATTTCCTTGGTTTCAGTTAACCTCCAGTACTACTCATTTCACATTAAAAATAAGAGCCATTATGGAAATATCAGCATTAATGTTCCGTGAAACTTTTACTAGTTATGTTAATCTTATTTATCAGAAAAGGAACCTTTCAAAAAACAATTGTTTACTGAGTTATTGTTTCTCTTTCAAATCACAGCCTGTGCTACTCTTTTGGTATGAATTCAGGAAAATGTGTGAATCGGAGTGGTGGGGGGGGGGGGTGTTGGAAATAAAATTAATATTTTATTATTCCCTTGAAGATGAACCTCGGGCTAACAGGGCCTAGCGTGATGAAGGTTCCCCGTATTACACGAATCAGCAACCTGGTGGTTAAGGAAAAATTCCAAAATTATGACGACACTGTGGGAAGAAGCAGCCGTCGAAGTAGGATCAGATGGTAAGTACACTAGTATATTTTATATGTAGGGTAATTCAAAGTAAAAATAAAATAAACCGTCCCAGAAGATTGTATTTCTATAAATTTGTAATTATGGATTTATTTTCAAAAATTGTTTACACTCACTTGCTTTACTCTCTAGTTACGCAAATAATTATTAAAACTCGGAAATTCCGCATTGAAAGTGTTAATACCTATATCAAAATCCCCTAAATACAATTTGTAAACAGACATGTAAAACACTGTCGGCACTGTTGTTACGAATAGTATTCTGAGGCAGAGCATTATCTTCCTGTCATGCGACCGAACCAACACCATTAAAATAATCGCAGAATGTGTCCCATGTTCTTAATGCGGCGGATGAGAACCTGTGCTTCATTTTTCTTCGTAATTTCTCCTTGGAAAGCCATGTTCGAATCAATGTTTTCATGTGTTAGGACAAAGTAATGCAAAATGCAAATAGCTTTCACCGTCTGCACGGCATTCTCTTCATTCGACTCAATGCTTTTATTTAATAGTCTCCACTTCGCATTCATGATTCCAAATCCACATTCAACACTAATCCTCGCGCGACTTAATCAGTAATTGAATATTCTTTTTTGGTCATCCAAGTTTCGGGCTGGATAAGGCCGCATTAAGTACTGAAGTAAGGGGTATCCTTCCTCACCAAGAAGCACAAAAGGAGCAGGTGTATTAGTAGATGGAACAGGTTTAGACTCAGGAATATCTATGTGTCCGTTCTCTAAAAAATTGTAGAGTGATGATGTTCGGAAATTCCCTCCATCACTTTGTCTTCCTGCACTACCAATAACAACACCAATGAATTTATTGTCAGCGTCTACCACTGCTTGCAGCAAAATAACATGTATAATTATGATATTTGGAACCACTGTTAGGGGGACATTTTATTCTGATGTTCCCCGTCTACACTTCCAATGCAGTTGGGAAAATCCCATTTGTCATACTACACTTTTCAGCAACGGATTGCCACATCTCTTTGTTAGGATTTTGAAGGTAAAAGGGTTGCAAGCTATCCCATATATATAACACTGTACATGCTTCATGGATAATCTCAGCCACAGTTGTCTTGCCCATTTTAAAACGTAATGCAAGAGAATTGAATGACTCTCCAGTAGCTAGAAACCTGAAACAAGATAAAACTGTCACAAACCAAACAAAAATGTATGTCCAACAACTTAATAATAACTACTAGAATCGCGGTTCGAATTTTTTTGACCAGCTTTTCTTTTTTTATATTTATTTATTTTTTAACGTCCTGCTGTTTTGCCGCTAGGGCTACTGAAGACGGGAATCCTATAAATATACTGATGTTTTTAATGAGCTTGTTTTCACCTGTATAAACTTTTCTATTTTCCTTTCTTGTATTTTTTTTTTCATTTCACTAAATATGAAGGTAAACTTTGAATAAACTGATTTCCCGCAGCATTGTTTTACCTATTTGTTCTTTTTTTTCAGTGAAAAACGGTAAAGGGGAAATTGAAAAATCTCCGGGCCTCCTTTGCTAAGGAGTTGCGGAATATTTCGTATCCGAAATCTGGATCTGGAGGTAGCGAAAATGTAACAAGTACATGGTCACACTTCAAAGAAATGATGTTCTTGAAAGACATTGTCGTAAATGCTGAAGGGCATCGAGATTCCAATATTGGAGTACAAGTAAACAGTGATGACCAGAATCCGGCAGTAGCTAGCGAATCATGTCAACTGACGGAAACGACTGACCAGACCTACTGTGACTCGGATAATACGACAGTAGAGATCCAAAGTCTACCTACAAAGAAAACCTCCTCAACCCAGACTGATCCCAATTCCCCGGGGACTCTCTCTCACATATCTAGGGATAGATGCCATATGAATAATCGCAAACTATCCCGGTATGGTACGGTGAGAGGTGCCGACAGTATAAAAATTAATGATGAACTAATTCAGATAGAGAACAAAAAAATAGCGCTATTGGAAAAAGAAATCAATTCCGAAGAAGATCCACATTTGTGTTTCTTCAAGAGTTTATTGCCATACATGAGAGAATTAAGTCCAAGTCATAGGCTCAGGAGTCCGTGGGAAAATTCAAGACCTTATCTTGGATGAATACGTAAAAAGCATCATTGTGAATTTTTTCCGTGGAAGCCCCTCAATTTGGCTACGAAAGTCGTGCCCAGCATTCATCATTGTCAAATTCTACCGATGTTTCAGGCTTTTGTTATGTTTTAATTATTTGTAATTAATAAACGACCAATATTTACAGTCATGGTCATAGAAATTGCATCACCTATGACTGTTATCTTTTTAATTCTAAATGTCTATACAATCTGTGGGAATGAATTTGTTTACCTAGTAGTATTAGAGAGAGATGTAATCAGTGACTCATAGCTCAGTTGTGTCCAAGTAATCCAACATTAAGCACGTTATTTCTTATTATTATGTCCAACAGACTGAATTTCAAACAAATGTCTAATGAGCAAAAAGTTAAAACAGTGGCATTTGCTGAAGCTGGAATTTCTCCTCGTGAGATAGCAAAGAGGGTGAGGTGCAACCAATCCACTGTGGTCAGAATAATAAAAAAAATCTTTCCCATGGATCTACCGTGCGAAAGAAAGGGATTGGAAGGAAAAGGAAGACCGATGAGCGTTTAGATCGCATGATGATGAGATTATCTCTAGAAAATCGCTTCAAAACTGCTAAGGAAATATCTAGAGATCTAGCAGATAGCAATTTAGCAGAAGTAAGTCGAGAAACAGTAGGCAGACGATTAAGAGAAAAGGTTTATGGGCAAGAAAACCAGCAAAAAAAACATTTCTTAACAAAAAATGAAACAATCTCGGCTAAATTGGGCAATAAATTTTAAAACTTGGACATCTGATGATTGGAGGAAAGTGGTGTTTTCAGATGAGAGTAAGTTCAACATCTTCAGTTCTGATGGTTCTCCCTACGTTCGACGTCGGCCAAATGAAAGATTTGAAGAATCTTGTACATTAAAAACAGTGAAACATCCAGCAAGTGTGATGGTCTGGGGATGTTTTTCCTACTTTGGAATTGGCAAAATGAACTTCATGGAAGGTCCGGTTAATGCAGAAAAATATAAGAAAATTTTGGAAGAGAGTTTGATTCCCTCAATGAATTCTCATCTTACACACTGCGGAGACTTCATTTTTCAAGATGATTCTGCTCCACGCCATAGAGCCAAATCGGTAAGTTAATTATTTATTTATATAAAAAAATATGTTAGCTGTAAGATACATTATTTTCTATTGCCTTTACCATTGTGTTTTTGGATAGGTAAAGCAGTTTATAACAGAAAACAAGATCTCAGCGCTACCATGGCCAGGCAATAGCCCAGATTTAAATCCCATTGAAAACTTGGGGATGATAATAAAGAAAAAAATTAATATTACGAAGCCTAAGGATAAAGATGAGTTGAAGCAAGCAATCAAAAATGTTTGGAATGAGGAGATTAGTGACGAAATAATAAAAAATTTGGTCGACTCAATGCCAAACAGGATAGCCTCAGTGATCAGGGCTAATGGTGGTTCAACAAAATACTAATTTATATTAATATTTCAATTAATGTATTTTTAATGATTTTATTCCATTTTTCTAAATAAATTCATATGATTATGTAAAAAAACTTTTTTTTTCTTAAATTACTCATTAAGACTAAAGATTTCATTTATTATTTTATGAATATTATAAATTTCTAATTTGGGTTTTAATAATTTTTTATGGCTAATAGCATACTATTTTCTTTTACGGTAGATTTAAAACTTATCAAAAGTCAAGAACAATATTGGTTCAAGGAGATCATTCATTATTTTTAAGTGATGCAATTTGTATGACCACTACTGTAACTGATTGTTTAAATCCAACAGTGATCACAAGACATTCTTCTGCTGATATAGCTTCTCTGAAATTCGTTGAGTTCTTTGCAATTTGCCCTCAGTCAATTTCAAAAGCAAGTGACATCCTTAAATACGAATAGAATTTGCCCGGGTGTTGTCGTAATTTTATCAGATTTCCCTTCAGGGAAATCAGCTATTGAGGTTGTACTCATGACGGAATTTTCGAAATTTTTCTTCTTATGTCCATCGATCCTACCTAGTAGATGACGAAAATGAGGTCCGTTCAAAACTGTATATAATTATATATCTATATATTTGTCTGTTACCACTCTAGTGGTCGCAATTATTATTTAGTCGTTACCAAACTCGATATTTAGTCGTTTTATGTAAAAAGAAAGATCAAGTTCGTTAACGGCTGCCATCGGACCCGTGTGCGGGGGGGGGGTTTAGAGGGGAGGTTTTTTGAAAATTCAAAATATCTCCGTTACCATACGTCGGGTTAAAAAATTGTATAGAACCAATCTTTTTGCAAATTAAATTTACTATAAATATTGTTATATATATACATATATATATATATATATATATATATATATATATATATATATATATATATCTGGTACCGCTCTAGCGGTTTGCAATTTTTTTTTGATCGTTACTAAACTCGATATTTAGTCTTTTAGTGTAAAAAGACAGATCAAGTTCGTTAACGGCTAATATCGGACACGTGGGAGGGGGGGAGGATTTTCGAAATATCTCCGTTACTATACGTCGGATCGAAAAATCGTATTGAACCAATCTTATTGCAAATTAAATTTACTATAAATATTGTTGTATATATTTATTCTCTATCTTGAATATTAACCGAGATATTGGCATTTGTATTCTGTGTGTGATCGGCAGGGGTCGGGAATTTCCGCCGAGAGCTCTGGCGGCCGTTTCCATAACTACTCGTCCCTCTTGAATAGGTTTAGATATACCTTACTACTACAGATGTTATTGGGCAGATTTCTCTATTGTATAACTTCACGTGGGAAATCTGCTTAGTTTACGCAGCCCCTGCGTGACGGACTTTTTTGTATACTCTCACGAATTCCCCGTCCTGTTGCCGCCTTAAACTGTAAGAATGCACCCACGGTTTTAGCAGATTTCCCCTAAGGGAAATCAGCTATTGAGGTCGTACTCATGACGCGATTTTCGAAAATTTTCTTCAAATGTCCATCGATCCTACCCAGGAGATGACGAAAATGAGGTCCGTTCAAAATTATATATATATATATATATATATTTATATATATATATATATATATATATATATATATATATATATATATATATATTGTCTGTTAACGCTCTAGCGGTCGCAATTTTTGTTTGATCGTTACGAAACTCGATATTTAACCGTTTTATGTAAAAAGACAGATCAAGTTCGTTAATGGCTGAAATCGGACCAGTGGGAGGGGGGGTTTAGAGGGGGGGATTTTCGAAAATTCAAAATATCTCCATTATTATGCATCGGATCGAAAAATTGTACAGTACCAATCTTATTGCAAATTAAATTTACTATAAATATTGTTATATACATTTATTCTCTATCTTGAATATTAACCGAGATATTTGCATTTTTATGAAGTCTTTGGTGGGGTATAGTTCGGATTATGTCGGCCATCTTCGTCATTTCTCGGCTCAGGCGGAAGCTTCTTCTAACCTGGCGTTTTTAACCTTACCTTACCTTCCTTACTTTGTGAGATTTATGCAAATACGTTCTGTTCATCGCCCCTCCTTTAGTTCTTGGACTACTAAAATTTGAGTTATTAAAATATAAATTATTCTTACAATTCAGAAGCCGTTTCAGTTGGGTATTTATTTTAATTAACTGAATTTCTCATAATCTAATCACGGTGTTATTGTGTTACCAGTACGTAGATTTCTCTATTGTATAACTTCACATGGGAAATCTGCTTAGTTTACGCAGCCCCTGCGTGACGGACTTTTCTTATTACACTATCTGCCCCTATAATTCCCAAAGACGATCTTAGCAAAATTCCCAAAGACGATCTTAGCAAAATTCCCGAAGATGAACTTAGCAAAATTGTTTTCGCAACTCTTTGAGAGGCATAATTCTTACTCGGCAGTCAGTTGGATGGTGGCTTCATTTCACTGGCTCCAGGATGCATCTACCCTCCACCGTCCACCTTTACCATCCAGCCTCCATGCAACCATCTAGCATCCTGCAGTGCGGCCCTACCTTTTTTCTAGATATTCCTGGATTGTCTATGCAGCCCATTCGCCAAACTACCTAATTGGCTTCAGGGGATGTGAGATGTGAAACTCTCCTAGGGAATTCAGAAGAATTTATTATAAATTAATATTTTATATATATTTTTATTATTATTTTAAATTACAATACATAATTGTTTTGTGATTTGTGTTTTCTTATTTATTTATTTGTGAACTCATTTTCAGTCATCCACAAAAAGTACCCTTTTTTTGCCACTTTTGTTTTTTTATATACATGCATTGAAAGTTATTTATATTTTAAATATTTTTTTATCTAATAATCCCGAATGAATAAGTAAACATTTTCATAATGCGTTTAAATATTGAGTTCGGTAATGATCACACAAAAATAGTGACTGAGATATAGAGTAGTAGCGTAATAATAATATCGCCAAAATGTGAAATCTTCGTAGAGGAGAAATAACCAAAGGTCAATAAATGAAAAACACGAACTATATCACTGATTTATTTTCCTCTACATGTTTCGCGTCCTCTATGACGCCTATTCAGGAGTTGTACAGTATTATAAAAAGATTCGACCTTACCACCTCGGCGGTCACGTCAAGACTGGAGATGTACCACACCACTCAACTGATGATTTTCATTCATTAAAATGATGTAAACTGTAAAAATCTATTACCTAAAAAGTGTCAAGTTTTGAAAAATCGATTCCAGAAGAAGCATAGCTACATCTACAGCTAATTTACTTGCTGTTTATTTAAATATTTGATAAATATACCTACCGTATAAATTTCTTTTCTCAATTTTTTTCTCGACATATTGTTGGTTTTTAATGATATGGATATTGTTTTGGAATTATCTGGAAGACCTGATAGAAAAAGAAATAGGAATTTCTCATGAACCAAACCAAACAGAAAAAGTCCGTCACGCAGGGGCTGCGTTAACTAAGCAGATATCCAACGTGCTTCACTTACTTGCATTTATCTCAAAACTTAAAAGTTCAATGAGAACAATACTTGGAATTTAAGCTTTAAATAAAGTGTTTCATAACATAATAGAATATTGTTAATATGAGATGAGTAGGAGTGGAGCTTTACTGAAGTCCGAAAACTAAAAAATGCAAACATATCAGTTAATAATCAAGATAGTTAAAAAATGTACATAACAACATTTATAGAATATTACATTTGCAATAAGATCGGTTCTATACTATAAGAAAATCAAGACAGAACCACATTTGATTTTTAAATTTCGTGACGATATGTTTGAAGAAACAACTAAGAAAGGCCCCGATGACGACCCGATGACAGTGAAGATATAAAAGAACTGGTTTACATAAAATAACAACTATTCTATCTAGGAAATCATCATCCTCATCCTCATTTCCCACCATCTAGGTAGGATCGATCGATGGTTATTGAACAATTTTTCGAGAAGCGCGTTATGAAAACAACCTCAATAGCTGCCAGCTTATAGGACATCTGCTAAAATACCGCATTAGGGCATTAGGAAGTGAAAAGACTCAGACGCCCAAATACTAGGATTCCTTAAAAATATTGGTTACTTTCAAGCACAAAAACTAGCTACTTTATAGGCGTAGAGTTTTGCTTTCCACACCTTCAAAAATTTATTTTCATCTTTAAATAGGAAGCAAATTTTCAAGATGAGTTGTGATACGCTCATATATGTTTCTACAAATAGCTAAACACTTTCTCCAAATATACTAGGCCTGTCAAGTAAATTGATAAGTTCAATCAAATAACATGGATTTAAAAACCAAACAAAAATAAATTAAGTCCATATAAATAAATAAGCCTATAATTTGTTTACGCATACAAATCATTGTAAAAAATGCCGTAAAATATAACTTCAAGAACTCCCGGCATTGATTAAATTAAATTTTAAAGATATTTTATTTATTTGTGGGTATCACATCAAAGGCGATTCGCCCATTAAAGAAAACAAACATCATGAAAATATGAAAAACAAATTGTAAAAGTAAAAAACATAATGAAAACTATATTAACTGAGAAAAAACCCACAGTACAAAACATCAACCCACTAATCAACAAAACACGAACAATAATTGAAATGATAAATTTACAATATATACAAATAAATAAACAAGTGTGATGTGAGAGTTGTGACTTTATTACATTTGTGAGTATAGTCTAATATATTGTAATCTATTAAAGAAATACTTTTATGTAATAACTGCCTTTTATCAATAATCCCTATATGTCAATGGTTGTATAATTAAATAACATTTATACATGTTATACGAGTCAACTATAACTTTGAAGTAACTGGAAACAATATAAGTAATGTAATTTTATTATTTCACTTTAAACTTTAGGGCTGTATTCCTCAGTGTTTCCTATTACAAACAAAAAAGAATGTAATTAATCAAATAATACGTTACAGGAAATTGGCTGCTTAGATTAGAGGTAAGGCTAAATGCACATCTTGGTCTGATTTCCAGAAATAACGCAAATGTGAATTGGTCTCACAAAATTAAATACAATTCCTTTACGTAAATATTTTTCTAATACATATACAAGTCATATAAAGAATTCTTCCAGATTTTGATTGTCCCTTATCACAACTTCATTATGTACTGAGGTTAAATCTTCTTGCTGCCCATTTATATCTTCCTTTTTATTCATGGAACATCACATAGCACTTATTATTATTTTTTTAATTTATCATGTCATTAGTCATAGATATTGTCTCTCCTGAATTGACTAGCTTTGACAGAAATGAATATGAATATTCCATAGAGAATCGCTAGGAGTCCAGTCCATACGACTTGCGGAGGATCACTGAACAAACAAGAAGAAACAAAGATTAGTTGCATAATGAATTAATTTTATTATTTATAAGTGATTAATCTATCTACATGCTATTTATCTTACATAATAAAGTAAATCAAACGAGACTAGCCCCGGTCTCGTAAATTACGAGGCAAAGCAACCTACAGACTAACATTGCTGAAAACAATGCACCAAACCAAGCCATGTAGGAACCTGATAGAGTTTAGCAGGACAGAGCCAGATAGTTCATGGCACAAAATGTGTTCCCAAACCAAGCCATGTAGGAACCCGGTTAGAGTTTAGCAGGACAGCTAGATAGTTCATGGCACAAAATGTGTTCCCAAACCAAGCCATGTAGGAACCCGGTTAGAGTTTAGCAGGACAGAGCCAGATAGTTCATGGCACAAAATGTGTTCCCAAACCAAGCAATGTAGGAACCCTGTTACAGTTTAGCAGGACAGCCAGATAGTTCATGGCACAAAATGTGTTCCCAAACCAAGCCATGTAGGAACCCGGTTAGAGTTCAGCAGGTCAGCTAGATAGTTCATGGCACAAAATGCGTTCCCAAACCAAGCCATGTAGGAACCATGTTACAGTTTAGCAGGACAGAAGTTTCAGGCCTGATCTTCCGTGCTTGTTACTTCTTTCGCTCTGTCTCTTTCTCTCTGGGTGTTATCATATCGCCCCCCCCTTTCAATCTCTTTCTCTCACACACACTTTCTCTATCTCTCTTTTTCTCTGGGTGTAATTCTATCGCCCTCCCCCCCCTCTCTCTCTCACTCTTTCTCTGGATTTGTTTCACCCTTCCTCTCTTTACTTACACAACAGAAAATAAGTTTAACCCAATTAGTGAGTTAATCAGTGCCATGGAAAAAATCGCCAGTCCAAAATTTCTATGATAAGGCATCATTGTTTTCCGTATGTCTTCCGAAGCCTTTGGGTAGAAATAGCCCAGAAAGCCTAAGACTCCCTGTAACAACAAAACATGTAAACAACAAGTAACATTCTGAAGTTATGTACATATTGTTGGTTCTAAGAGCACAATATTGCACTGTAAATGACATGAAACTATAGGAAACCATACTTACATTCCTGGAGCATCAGTTTTTGAAGGTCCATCTCATAATTATAATTAAATAAAAATATTGGACTAGCCGACTGCTTTTCTATTATTAATTCTATGCCAAAAAAAGTCAACTATAAGTCATTTCTCTCTACCATTTTCTCATTATTTTGAACCCTGGACTTTCTCCTGTCTTAGTTGACATCAGCAACGCACAAACACTTTAGATACGCAAAGTGTTATAAAGTTACTTTTCATCAAGAGGTGGATCTTTATGGTGTTCTAAGAATTTTTCAGTTAATATACCATAGATGGGTTTAGATTTTCTATTTTAAGTCCGTAAATGTTTTTCTATAGTTTGCTAAGTATGCTTGCCATATATATGACCTAGAATACATCCGAAAGTCTTTAAGTTGACAGAAACCTTTTTACCTTGATATCACTTCGACTCAATAAAGAAATACATTAATCGACATACATACTATAAATAGGAAACCACACTTCATCTATGGTAACATAAATATTCTTACAGTACCATGAAGACCTGTAAATTGGAACAATATTTTTCTTTTCAGAAACTCATTTTTTCAACTAATATCGAACTTTATCTTTAGTTTTACATGAAACTGTTAATATAATGGAGTTCGATAATAATCAAACAAAATTTTCAGTGTACAAAATCATTTTTAGTGTACCACTGGTATTTATTTACACCAGGTATATAAATTAATAGAAAATTCAAATTTTTTAATGTTTTGAATAAATAATTTAAGTAAACCAATATTGATAGCATTCAAGAGGGAGTTATCAGGGGCTAACAGAGTTAATGGTGTTAACTTATTTCTTCAGAAATTTTGGAATTGCTGTCTACTCACATTCACTATTACCTAAATAATGTTATGTATATAATTAAGCTCAAACAATGTGAGCTGATTGGTTTTTGGACAGGAAATATGTACAATATAAAAGATATTTAATTATAATAAATACTATCCATGATTATGATTTAAATTCTTCACGGTGTATCAAACAGTGGTAAGAGGTTGATTAGGAACTTATCTTGATTTATTCCTAAAATCCAAAATATCTATTCCATAAGTCGCTTACTGGCTCTTACAGGAAACCAATTCGCCGAGATGGGAGTTGCATAGAACGAAGCTTTGCCAAAAAAAAAATACCATCAATCAGTCTTTAATGATTTCCAACCTAAACTGATACCTTAGCTAGTATAAATATAAAACATAGATGGAACCTCATTTGATCGTCCAGCGGTAGGTCTCGAAGTATTAAAGGACTGAAGATGGTCTTTTTCACATCACTCTCCATAAGTAAAGGCAAATATTACAGAGGATGTGGCAATATTAGTCATTTTATAGAAATTTTTGTTCACTACCATAGTCTCTTAAGTTTATCATAAATTAAAAAAAATATTTTGTGAAACGACTTCACCAAAAGCAGGTTTCTTAATCCAAAAATAATGTTTGGTAGTAGTAAGTTATGGTCAGTCAATATTTTCCAATTTTAATTCATTTTTGATAAAATTACTACATTGAAAGGGTGGGAGAATAATGACACACACATACATATATTATAGTACTAGTAAAGATAGTAAATGGTAATTTAAATTACCTTTTGTTTTGCTTATTATAATACTCAATGTTATAAATATCTGTAGTATTGCGCCCTTGCAGTGAAGCATACATTCCTTTAACAGTTATAATGGTCTATGTAAATATATAAACACGAAATTTTTTATTTATATTTGCTATTACCTGTAAAGAAAAAAGTATAACAGTGATGAGACCGATCCAAGCATGCAGTGATGAAGAGAAATCAATACCCCGATCAAATATTGCCACCAAACCAATTATGTTCATTGCAAACGTAACTATGTGAAGGGCTATATGGCCTATTTTTACATATTTTTTTTCGATAGAGTTCAGCACCCGAAATAAAGAAATACCTAAAAATAAACAAAAACAAAAGTACTTAATTAATTAAGTTGGTAAGATTATAAATGTGTCACTCACTGTTAATTAACCATTACTAAAATATTATACACATTACATACTAATTATGGGCACATGATAAAGTAATATTGTAAACACAAAAATGTCCCCATCATCAATAAAATAGGTAATGAACTCCACGGTACGTGCACAAACGAACTAAGCACATTTTATTCTAACATAAGAAACAGATTATTGAATAAATGCCCACAGATTGAATACTAAAGACATGTAAACACCTTAATCTTAATCCCTATTTTACCTGCAATCATATTTAAATAAACATAAAAGTCTGTAATACTTAATATTATTAACTCATAAGATCACTTAAATTTGTAAATTTTTAAAATAATTGAAATATTCACTAAGTTGCAATGACAGCCTCCTTTTAGTCAATTGCAATCTTCTAATTAAATAGAAAATCTAATTTGATGTTTCTTTTTGTAATATTGCAGTCGTCAGAAGGAACACTATGAATTATTTTGTAAATTTCTTGTTATTTAGTAAAGGATATATATATATATATATATATATATATATATATATATATATATATATTTAACAATATTTGGTATTTAAGCTTAGAATACATTGGGGTGAGGGTTTACTGAGTGCTGAAATCTAAGAAATCCAAATATCTCCGTTAATATTCACGATAGGGAATATGCACAATGTTAGTTGCCGTACTTCCCCGAAAAGGCTTTACCGATTTTTACCAAATTTTATAAGCGTATTCAGTAGGTCTGAGAATCGGCTACTATCTATTAGCAGATTTCCCTTAAGGGAAATCAGCTATTGAGGTTGTACTCATGACGGAATTTTCGAGATTTTTCTTCAAATGTCCATCGTTCCTACCCAGGAGATGACGAAAATGATGTCCGTTCAAAACTGTATATATATATATATATATATATATATATATATATATATATATATATATTTGTCTGTTACCGCTCTAGCGGTCGCAATTTTTATTTGATCGTTACCAAACTCGATATGTAGTCGTTTTATGTAAAAAGAAAGATCAAGTTCGTTAACGGCTGAAATCGGACCAGTGGGAGGGGGGGGTTTAGAGGGGAGGATTTTCGAAATTTCGAAATATCTCCGTTACTATACGTCGGACCGAAAAATTGTACAGAATCAATCTTATTGCAAATTAAATTTATTATAACTATTGTTATATACATTTATTCTCTATCTTGAATATTGACCGAGATAATTGCATTTGTATTCTGCATGTGGTCACCAGTAGGCTATGTTCGGACTTTCTGCCGAGAGCTCTGGTGGCCGTTTCCATAACCTTTCGTCCCACGTGAATAGGTTTAGAGGTTAGGTTAACTGCTTTTGGGGCTAGAAACTACTGGGTTATTACGCCCTAAATAATGTTTTAGGTTTAGAGGTTTCTTACTACTACAGTTGTTATTAGGCAGATTTCTCTATTGTAAAACTTCACGTGGGAAATCTGCTTAGTTTACGCAGCGCCTGCGTGACGGACTTTTTTTTTTCATACCACTAAGTGATAAGGCTTGTTCACCCTTAACCTTTTTTTTTTTTTTAGTTTTTGGACGACATTTTTTGTTTTTATTTTTTTATAATGTGGCATTAAAAAATACATACAACCCTAAATTTTTAATTTTTTTATCACCAACCCCTATTTATTTATAGCCATTTTAGTAATTTAATCATTATCATCCCGCTCGATAACTGATCAATTACAGTGTTTTTAACTGTACTTCGATTAAAATTTCACTTAGCTTATGGCAAATCTAATTTTTTTTTTATGGAAATAAAAAAAAGTCCTAAGGCGTCCTAATAAAAAAAAAGGCTGCGTAAACTAAGCAGATGTCCCTTGTGAAGTTTAGTAATAGATAAATCTACATACTGGTAACACAACACCACCGTGAATAAATACAAACGGAAATAAGAAATGGTTCATCCAATTTAGGTTAGAAATGTAAACAAACGGGTCTGCCCGCTTCACACCGGAAAGAAAAACTATTACTGAAATATATCAGAATATAACATATTAATTTTATTGAGAACTATTTACTATATCGAGTAATGTAATTAATAATGAGTCAGAATAATTGTTATCCCTACCAATCAAATTTCAGTAGTCGAAAACCTTTAGACGGGGGGGGGGGAGGGTTCTCCAGAACATATTTGCATGTATCTCGTATAATAAAGGTCTCTTGAATACAATTTTTGGTATTTAAACTTCGAATAATGTGATTTATTATGTAGCAGAGTATTGTTTATGTAACATTGGTAGAAGTGGCGGTTTGCTGGTGGCTGAAAACTGAAAAATGCCAATATCTCGGTTAATATTCAAGATAGTGAATTAATGTACATAACAATATTTATAGTAAATGTAATTTACAATAAGATTTGTTCTGTACAAGTTTTCGATCCGACCTATAGTAATGGAGATACTTCGAATTTTCGAAAATCCTCCCCTCCCCCCCCCTCCCCCTGGACCGATTTCAGCCGTTAACGAACTTGATCTTTCTTTTTACATAAAACGACTAAATATCGAGTTTGGTAACGATTAAACAATAATTGCGACCGCTAGAGCGGTAACAGACAAATATATATATATATATATACAGTTTTGAACGGACCTCATTTTCGTCATCTCCTGGGTAGGATCGATGGACATTTGAAGAAAATTTTCAAAAATCGCGTCATGAGTACAACCTCAATAACTGATTTCCCTTAAGGGAAATCTGCTAATAAAAATAATAAAATAATAATTTTCTTTTATGAAAATAATGGCATCGCATTGACGTTGCATCATCGGGCATTGCGACAACTTTATTGGATGGAGGCAGAACAGCTGCAGTATTTAAGCTGCCACTAAATATTCAAAATAACCCTGACGCAGTGTGTAACATTAAAAAACAATCGTCCATGGCCACCGTGCTGAAAGAGTGTAAAATTATCATCTGGGATGAATGTACTATGGCACACAAACATTCAATTGAGGCGTTGAACAGGACATTGAAAGATATTAAAAAGTAAAGCAGGGGCTGCGTAAACTAAGCAGATTTCCCACGTGAAGTTATACAATAAAGAAATTTCAGAATAGAGAGTGGAACAGTTAAGGGAACGGCTAGCTCTTGACGGAAACTCACGACTAGACCCGAAGTTAGCCAATCTATCCCCCTCATGTTCTACAGTTGATCAGGCAGAGGAACACCATTAAAAATTCCTGGTATCGCACCAGGAACCCCGCCCTGTCCCGTCCTTAACAACCTCACTGCCCAAATCCGCATCCTTATGAGCCAGTGGAAGACGGCGGAGTGGCACGAAACCATCAGACAGACACACAGTGACCACCGCAAGTTCTGGCGGTTGGTGAAGACCAGAATAACCAAATGGCGAACTGTTCTTCTCCAAACCGGCAGAGGTGTGATGAGTCCCGCAGACCAGGCCGAAATGCTAGCGGCACATATGGCCGCGGTAGATCGGTCAAGGTACCGTCAGACTGATGAGGCGCCTGGGACGGAGAGCGATGATAATTTCATGTTCTCCTCCCCTAGGCAGCTCACTGCCATCCTGCGCCGGACCAAGGGAGGAAAGTCCCCTGGGATGGACGGGGTGCAGTACGTGCTACTCCGTCAGCTTCCGCGGAAGGCTCTGTCCTACCTTAACCACCTCCTAAATTCCTGCCTCCGCCTACGTCACTTCCCCTCCATGTGGAAACACGCAATAGTCGTCCCCCTCCTAAAACCCGCCAAAACTGGAACCTCTCCCGACCACTACCGTCCCATCAGCTTCCTCCCACATATCTCCAAGATACTGGAACGTATAATCCTCCGGTATCTTGTGGATTTCTGTGAGGAGAAATCCCTCATTCCCCACGAGCAGTCCGGTTTCCGTCCTCAACACAGTTCCCTCCATCCTTTGACCCGTATATACGCTAACACTGCCAACAACCTTCGCAGGAACGTCGTTACGGCGATGATTTCCATCGACTGCACTCAGGCTTTTGATTCTGTCGACCGTGCCGAACTCCTTAATACCCTCATTGGGCATGGCTGCCCCAGCCAACTCCTAGCCATGCTCCGCTCCTTCCTCGACGGCCGAACTTTCCAAGTGAGAGTCGGCGAATCCCTCTCCTCATCCCGTCCTCTCCGAGTAGGGGTACCTCAGGGTTCCCCGCTCTCTCCTACCCTCTTCACGGCATATACCGCAAAGGTAGTTAGTCGACAGTTTCCAAATACTGAGGTGGCCGCATACGCGGACGATGTTGCCATTGTTAGCACCTCCCTCAACCCATCCCGCGCACTATCCCTGGCAGAATCGGCCTGCCAGGCGATATCCGACGACCTACGCGCAATAAACATCCATGTGAACCCTAGGAAGACAGATGCCCTAGTGTTCTCATATCACAAACGTACCCCGGTCCCTGACACTTTCAGACTGGACAACACTGACCTTCCCGTGTCCCGCTCCATAACTTACCTTGGAATTAGACTGGACAGACACCTGACTTTCTCCACTCACATACGAAAATGGATACAGAACCTAAGAACCAAATTCACTTCCCTTAATCACCTTCTCCTCTCCCCGGTCCTTAGCCTCCGCCTCAAATCATTAATCCTGAAAGCCCACTCTCCTTTATGGCTCCCCCGTCCTACGTTACCTCACCAAATCTTCCCTCGAACACCTCCAACAGTTCCAAAACGGCATAGTCCGGAAAATAGTTCAACACACATCCCTCCAACGTTCCACCAACCACACAATCCACGAAACCCTCTCCCTTGAACCCATATCCCACACCATCTCCCGCAGACACATCAAATTTTTTGACTCCTTACACTACATAGACAACCCCCTATACCGCTCCATACCCCCTCCTCAGCAGCCGGTGAGATGGCGGCAGGTTGGTCTCGATGAGCCCCTAGTCGATCTCACCCGCTGCTGACGCCAATCCATATAGTGTCCGAGGTCCGGTCAGTAATTTACAAACAGGGCTAACCCCCAACTCCACATTCTAATATAGCCCTGCAGTTTTAGTTAGGTTAGTTTTAGTTTAATTCTTTAGCATAGATTAGTTTAGGTTAGTAGATAGTTTACCCCCTTACGGCTTCTTAGGTTTATTTACTTGGCCGCAGCGGCCCTCTTTTCTCTTTTTCTTCTTATCTCCTCTCCTTCTATCCCTATCCCTTCTTCTTTCGTTTTCTTCCTATCCCATTACAACCCACCCGGTATCACCAGCTACCGGGTCACCTACCCTTATCGAGTTCCATTTCACCCCTACAACATTACCACCTCCCTTATAATGGAACGTAAGTTCAGCAGAAGGGGAACTATCCATTCTCACCCCCGGTAGGTCGCACTACCTTATCACCAACCATCAATGAATGCTGGGACTCAGATAAAAAAAAAAAAAAAAAAAAAAAGTAATGTTGAAAAAGTACAGCTGAAAGTAAATATGCGCGTTCAAATGCTTCAAGATCCATCCGCTGAAACATTCTCAAAACAACTTTTAGATATCGGTGATAGAAAAGTTGCTACAGATGAAACTGGATACGTAAAATTACCGACCGATTTCTGCACAATCGCTGATTCGCAAGATACTCTCATTGAACAAATATTTCCCGATGTACATTCACACAGTACATAAATCATGAGTGGCTTCCAGAAAGAGCTATTTTAGCAGCAAAAAATGTAGACGTTGACAATTTAAATTTGAAGATACAACAGTTGTTTGTAAATAAACTATAATAACTTAAAAATAATACTGTTTGGCGTTTGTTATTTTTATATTCCCTCATAGCGCTCCATGCCTATTTCACGCATATACATACTTACACACTTATAATAAGTAAGTTACTTTTTGTCTACACTAGAATTTATCTAGAAACTAGAAATAATTTATAAGGCAACGTTTGCCGTTGGTCAACTAGTATATATATATATATATATATATATATATATATGTATATATATATATATAAATATATAAATATTTATTTATTTGAACATACCTAATCTCTTTGGTAGAATTGATGGACTTTTGAGGGAATGTTTAAAAAATCCCGTCTTGAGTACGACCACAATGCACCTAGTAAACACGCTACTCCTTACATTTTGAACGAACCAGAGACACAGAAGTATTTCAGATTATAGATGACTTTCCAAAGAAGGGACTTTTTGTGAACTTATCTGTTCCTTCCCAAACTGGTCCGAAAACACTGAAATGCCAGCTTGACAGTTGAGCAACCTGTAATATTTTATGGAGGTGAGTCCACAACTTCCTTAGGACAAATAAAAATACATGCCATTTGGAAACAAAAAAGAATTATGGCCTTAAATTCGAAGTGATCATACACAATATGACTCACTTATTGGAGCAGAGGACTGCCTGCGGCTGGGCCTGATTTCCTTGCACGAAGGTTTTTCCGACTTAAAGCGTCAAATGATAAGAAATTGATATTGTCATCATTTCCAGATATTGGCCAAGGACTAGGTTGTTTTCAGGGATTGTACAACATAAAATTAGATGAATCTGTACATCCAGTTGTTATTCCTCCAAGAAGATACAGTTGCATTGCGGGAAAAATCATATTAAATGATTTGGAAAAATACAGGGGTCTTGAGTTCGTAAGTGTAACGGATGAGAGACTGCAAGAAGGGAAAACGAAACTACAGAAGACGGGGCATTACAAAATTTAATGCACGTTATTCAAAGAGACTGGCCTGAGAGAAAATCTTACTTATCCGATGGGGTACGCAAGTTCTGGGATTTCCGAGATGAGCTGGTAGTAGAAGATAGTGTAATACTGAAGGGAGAAAGAATTGTTTTACCTTCGGTAATGATTAAAAATCTTTTGGAAAAAATACATGCTGCTCATCAGGGAACAGAATCATGTACAGGAAGAGCCTGCAAACAATATGCATCAACTCAGCCCAAACTAGAGGAGAGATGGAAGGAACGGAAGGGAGCCTACAAAGTAGCCTTTGACAGTGGAGTGAACCCACTTCTGCTCCAAGTCGGCCAGAAGGTTTTGGTGGAAGGCATCGTAGTCCAGAAGGAAGGGGAGAAGAGCTGTGTCGTCGAGGGCTGGGAGGTACCTTCGTAATAGAAGGTTCATCCGGACATGAAGAAGAGCTCATTCCTACCGCACCTCATCTTCACTAAGAGGGAGATGTTAGGGAGTGAATATTACAGTGAAAGATTGTTATGTTTATATCTCTTTGTTATTGAAAGATATAGGTTAGGCGTAAAACATATTTTTTGTACACTCAAGGAGATATGTAGGTTTTTGTTTTTGGCAGTCATAAGATGAAGAATAAAGAGACACATTCTTATTAAACATTCTAAACCTTTTTTTTGTGCTTAAGAACAGTGTGGAGGAAAACAATATATCGCACAACGTATTTGGAGTTTGTAAAAACGAAAACGAGTATCCATTGATAGTGGTTGCAACGGATCATTGAGACCACCTTTTAGCAGACTTCCCTTGAGGGAAATCGGCTATTGAGGATGTACACATGATGCGATGTTCCAAAACTTGCCTAAATGTCCATCGATCCTACCTAGGAGATATTAAAAATGAGGGCTGTTGAAATGTACAGGATGTTTCAAAAAGAATACATGTATTACAGATATTATTTTGTTCAAGCTATCAATTGCTGCAAAAGCAGTTTGGATTCATGCAATATTTTTCTCATGAACATGACGGCGGCCAGGACTCTCCTTTACATACACATCCTGTATCTACAAACTGTCGATGCTATCTGCGAATGTTCCACTCATTCGGAGCATCAATTCAGTACCTCAGCCTGAAACGTTTTTTAATCACTACCAAAATAGATATATAGACTTTTCATGCAAAACTAAGATGAAGTTCCCTAACGGTTGGAATCGGACTGGGGAGAGAGAGTATAGGGGGAATTTCGAAACGTTGAAATATCTTCGTTATTATACGTCGAATCGAACATTAGAATAGGATCAATATTATTGCAATTAAAATTCAGTATAAATATTGTTAAACACATTTATGTTCTATCTTGAATTTCAGGCGGTTTTTGGTCCTGGCTGTGGTTAACAGTCATACGGCCACTGCAATTAATGCTCTCGCGTTCACTATTGTTTATAAGTTCAAGCTGGCTCAAAACTGTTTTTTTTAAATGTTTTTAGAAGAAGACACTTGCGATATGTACACTGATGGAAACTGGGGTAACCAAGCACTGTCTATAATAGTAATTGAAGATCTCCAGTTAGCCATGTGAGTTAAAGCGTTGGTTTTAATCTCATACTCGTATGGTAATCCTAGAGTGGCGAGTTCGGCGCCTGTGCAAATAGGAATTTATTTAGTGAAGATCTCATTAAATGAAATCCTTACTCCCACCCTGGCTAGAAAAGGGTTGCAACCTGTTGATAACCCGTCCCAATTAACCTTAGTTGCAAAAAGTGGACGTTAATAAATAATATTTCTTAACGTCTTCATGCTAGGGCTATTTGGGACGGGTTACCTTCAGGTTCCAAACTTTTCTCACTAGGATTAGACTAAGGATTTTATTTAGCGAGTTCGTCACTGCCCTAGGTTAACCAAGTTCATTATTGCTTTAACTAACCTGAACACCCAACGTGAATTTTAAGCCATGTTTATAGAGTCCTCTTATAGACATACATTTAAACAATATGTTTTAGCAGATTCCTCTTAAGAGAAATCAGCTATTCAGGTTGTACTCGAGATTGTACGCGATTTTCAAAAAATTCTTTAAATGCCCATCGATCCTACCTAGTAGATGACGAAAATGAGGTCCTTTCAAAATTTCATATGTCTGTCTATCTATATGTATATTTGTCTGTAGTGTGTGCTTAGCGGTCGTAATTTCGGTTTAATCGTTACTAAACTCGATATTTAATATTTTTATGTAAAAAGAAAAATCTAGTTCGTTAATGGCTGAAATCCGGCCAGTGGAAGGGAGGGGGAGGTCTAGAGGAAAGGAATTTCACAAAATTCTTAATATCTTCGTTATTATGCGTGGGATCGAGAAATTGTATAGAACCAATCTAATAGCAAATGTAATGTTCTATTAATGTTATGTACGTAAATTCACTTTTTCGATTATTAACCGAGAGATTTGCATTTTGTATTTTTCGGCCTTCAGTAACCCCCCCCCCCCTACTCATGTCATATTAACAATAAGCAGTTATATTGTAAAGCACATTATTTGAACTATAAACACCAAATATTGTTCTCATTGAACTTTTACTTTTTGAGGTAATGCAAATACGTGGCACACGTGGGAAATTTGCTTAGTTTACGCAGCCCCTCCGTGACGGACTTTTATCTTCTTAAACATGTAATTGATTAAATGAATAATACAGAAGTTTAGATTTACAACTATTACTTGCTAAATATTTTTAAAACAGGTTTATTATTTATAAGGAGTTCTTAAATTTATTATTACTTTTGTTTTTAGATTATGCTATATAACTTCTAAATGTAAAGCGTGTTAAATAAACAAGGCCAAATACGTCACTACGTTAAGTGAAAACAGTGATTCATAGTTCATAGTAGGAGACAATGTAAATTTATATTTTTCGAAAGCCGGATTAATCCTAAAACCATGTACTCTGCTTCTAGCATTATACTAATCCCTACTAACAAGAAATGCGCTTGACTCCGTGGTTACACTGTATGTATAAGCCAATAATCTGTCTATATTGTCTTCTTATTCGAAAGTATAGAAAATTCTCTGAAATGACATCATCAGCATGTAATTTCGGTACTTGGGAAAATTCTTAGCTTACGGAGACTCTTCGTGATGGATGCTTTGGCCTGACAAAACGTTTTTACGTTAAAAAAAAGTTGTAGAATAGCTTGCCATTGATATTCCATTTTTGATCTTCAATACGTGACAATTATTACTAAATAGTTGCCACGTCACTTTACCTATTTGTACAGACAATATAATTATTTGATATAGTAATTCGATACATAAAATACCAAAAAAGTCGAATTCACAGCTTCTACTACTATACTACCTGAAGTCATATATTTCATTTGAGAAAACAAATAATAGAAATTCATACCTTTTCTAAACATTGAATGTCTTGGTTGAAAAATGGTAGTTATTGCTTATTAGATTATTTTAATTATTAGTATTAATCGATAATTTCGTCGAAATAAATACTGATATTGTAAAGAATCACATTAAATAAATTCCTTCATTCTATCATGTAAAAACTCCAAATAAAGTAATTAACAGAATGCGCGTACCATTAAGTAAACTATTATTTTTCATATTTTGTAAAAAGTGTAAACTATTTTTTTTTTTTCAAAATACTAAAAATGAATAAGAATAAGAGAATATACTCACTGGTTCCCTGTAAGTATACTAGGCCTAAGAACATAACAAATCCATGAACGAACGTTTTACTTGAATTACTCCAGTTGAGAGAAAAGTTCGTGCCAAAAAATGTCCCCAGGAGGATTACAGAAACAATCCCACACACTTGAGCAAAGCAAAATAGTATATAATACTGAGTCCTTGTTTCCATGTCTTAAGTCATTCACAAATTTTCAGTTGATGTAAAATATCATCGGTGGACACAACGTAATATAAAAATGGACTCTCCAGGTTATCAGTGCTATTATCTCTGAGTCTGCGATAAGACACTCGAACATATTCAAACTCTTGGTTTAGAATTACACCTCATCAAAATCCAGTCATATATTTCTCTCCTTGAAATATGTAGTCAATCCAAATAAAGTAAAGTAGCCCTATTTTAATTATTAGTCATTTTTGAGTCATTCTTTGAAAGGATTACATTGAAATAAATAGGATTGCAGTGGGCATGCAATATTATGCTTTCCATTAAAACCAAAGTAGTTTTTTCAATCTTGTAGAATATCAGTTTATATTGTTTTTCTATTCATTCCATAGTATTAGGGTATATATGTTGTAGATACACACATACAGTATCACATACGTCCAAGGTCTTTTGACTGCAAAAAGTATTTAATGTACGTATGCCTTTCTATGCTACGCTGACTCTGCTTAACAAAATAACATGATAAATTATCTATTTTAAGACGGTTTTCAGTATGTCAAGAAAAAAGCATTCTCGAGTTACAGCCTGAAGAGGCGGTCGTTCTACTTGATACGTCCTTAGAGCTAAGATACCCAAAAATTGGAGCAGCTTATCACCTTTCAAGAAACATATGTAGATGGATCACTGTTCTACAAATGAAAATGTCCCGATACGGAAATATGTGCTTCTAAACCAATTGTGCTAGAGGAAATTCAAAAATAATGGCTCATATGGCAACAAAAAATCATTTATTTTTTCTTAGCAGATTTTCCCCTTCTTCAAAACCATTGATCCTACCCAGGAGTTGACGAAAATGAGGTCAGTTCAAAATTATATATATATCTATATATATATAATATAAAATTGTAACCTCTGTCTGTACATTGATTTTTTTCGCGAAATTTCACGATAACTTTTCGTTTCACATGTCATAGACACCATAACTGCATTTTGTTTCTTTGGTGTCTGTTTGTTTGTTTATTTGTTACCTTTTCACGCATAAACGGCTGAACCGAATTTTATGAAACTGGGCCTGTATATTACTACTAACCCAACTTAGACTTTAGATTATATTAATATCCTCTGAGACGAACAGGAGTGGGGGTTATAAGGGAAGCCTGAAATTAAAAATAGCGATATTTCGTTTCCTATTGGTTTTGCGCCAAATACGATCATAACAAAAGTTGTTTGTTTTGTTATTTAGAGTCACTTTTGATATATACACTTTTTTCGTATACCGAATTATAAACGAGATATACGCTAAAACCTATAGCGGAAGTGAACAATTTTTTTTGGGACAAAAGACCGAACCGAAATAAATAAAACCCGGTATATGTATTAACACTAACGCTTTCATTATAATAAGCCATACCAACATTTCTAGGGACGGGCAGGAGTGGGGGTTATAAGGGAAGCCAAAATAGTGATATTTCGTTTCCTATTGGTTTTTCGGCAAATATGAACATAACAGAAGTTGTTTATTTTGTTATTTAGAGTAACTTTTGCCATATTCATTTTTGTCTTTTAACAAATTTAAACGAGATATACACTATAAACTAAAGCGAGAGTCATTTTTTTCATTGGGCGCTAACGATTAAACCAAACTTAAAAAAACTCGGTATGTCAATTAGCATTAATTCTTCCATGATTAAAGCTATATTAAAATTTTTAGGTTAGAACGGGAGTGGTGGTTATAAGGGAGGCCTGAAATAAAAATTCGCGATATTTCATTGTCTATTTGTTTTTCGACAAACATGCACATAACAAAAGTTGTTTACTTTGTTATTTAGAGCAACTTTTGTTTTTTACATTTCTCCAGGAACAATGTATGGAGCAAGTAATTTGAATAGAAATATTGATATGCTCAACAATTCATTCCAATTTGAACAATGAGGTACCTCACTTGGAAAAATTAATTCAAATCTATGTTAATATTTTGTCCTAATAACTGAAATCAATGCATTATGCACAGGAGACAGGAAATATGACACTTTGGAGGACAGTGAAGACTTACATAAAATATTAATTTTATTATTAACAAATGCCAACAACGGCTATTAACCCTAAACACTGCGACGGGTAAATGTCAAAATATTGTGCAAAGTAAAGCCTTGCCAAAAATATACCATCACTATTCAGCCTCAAATCAATTCCCGAGCGAAGCCGGGTATCTGAGCTAGTATATATAAAGTGTGTATGTGTGTGTGCTGTTAACGCTCTAGCGGTCGCAATTTTTGTTTGATCGTTACCAAACTCGATATTTAAACTTTTTATGTAAAAGGACAGATCAGTTCGTTAATACGTTCCTATATACATTTATTCTCTATCTTGAATGTTAACCGAGATATTTGCACTTTTCAGCTTTCAGCAAACCCCCACTTCTACTCGTGTTACATAAACAATACTCTGTTATGTAATAGACCACATTATTCAAAGTTTAAATACCATAAATTATTTTCAAGAGACCTTTATTATACGAGATAATTGCAAATATGTTACCGGGACCGCCCCCCCCCCTTCTTATGTTCTTGGACTACTAAAATTTGATTGATTGAAATAAAAATTATTCGGTTCCATTATAAATTACAGTACTAGATATAGTAAATAGTTTTCAATAAAATATATGTTATCTTTATATATATAATTCTAGCGTACGTGTGTATGTCACTGAACTCCTCCTAGACGGAATGACCGATTTGATTGAATTTTTAAATACGCTTTCGGGTGACGCACCGGATGGTTTAGCGCCGCAGATTGGCCCTGCAGATGGAGCAGGAGTGGGGGTCGTGAGGGAGGCCTGAAATTAAAAATAGCAGTATCTCGTTTCCTATTGGTTTTTCGGCAAATATGCACAGGACAAGAGTTGTTTATGTTGACATTTGGAGTAACTTTTGTCATATTCACTTTTGTCGTATAACAAAGTATAAACGAGATATACACTAAAAAAGTAAAGTGGGGCCAACAATTTTATTGGGCACCAACGATTGAACCGAACTGAACAAAACTCGGTATGTGAATTAGCCTTAATTCTTCCATGGTTTTAAGCTATACTAAATTTTTTAGGTTCGAACGGGAGTGGGGGTTTACTGAAGGCCGAAAACTAAAAAACGCCGATATCTCGGTTAATATTAAAGACAGTGAAAATAAGTATATGACAACGTTTATAGATCTTTCAATTTGCAAAATGTTTGGTTAAATACAAAATTTCGATTCGACTCAAACTAACGGAGATATTTCGAATTTTCGAAAATCCTCCCCTCTAAATCCCCCCCTCCCAATGATCCGATTCCAGCGGTTGAAGAACATGGCCCGTCTTTTAACGTAAAACGTTTAAATACGGAGTTTGGTAGCGATCAAGCGAAAATTGCGACCGCTAGAGTGTTAACAGGCTAATACACCTCTATCTTTATATATATAATTCTAGCGTACGTGTGTATGTCACTGAACTCCTAGACGGAATGACGGATTTGATTGAATTTTTAAATACGCTTTCGGGTGACGCACCGGATGGTTTAGCGCCGCAGATCGGCCCGGCAGATTTAGCAGGTCTCCGGTCGAATGGCGAAGGGCAGGATTATTGGAAATGTAATGAAATGTTATTATGTTTATCTAATGAATGTCCTTAGAGTTTAAGTATGTCATCTAAATAAATATGTTTTCAGCTGCGAGAGGTTTTCACTTTCAGACATTATTATTTATGGTCCAATTTTATTTTACTTTGATTTGAATGTTTCAATTATTTTATTTTCTTTATTTATATATATTTATTTGCAACAGTATTGTTGAGGGTTTTGATTTATTTCAATTATTGGTCTACAACGGTTTGTTTTTAAGGACGTGTAGTGCGCATTCTACCAGATAATCATAGAACTAAAACGTCTTCTTTTCCTTCTCTCCGTTTTCATTAACCTTTTGCGTACCAAATTTTTGGCGATATTTTATTTACTATTTGATTTTAGGCAAACGTGCACATAACAAATGTTGTTTTTTGTGTTATTAAAAGATGATTTTTTTTAAACATATTATTATTAAATTGAATATCTTAATCGCTTGATATATCATGCAGGACAACGTCTGCCGGGTCTGCTAGTATTGTAATATATTTTTGTAATTGTTTTTCTTTCCTGTGAGAAGTTGGCACACCAGTTTGTTTACGTTTCAAGTGCTTCCCGTCTGGAGGTTTCTTATTATCGTTTCTATTTATTCACTTGGTGTTGACAGTACTATTGTGTTACCAGTATGTAGATTTATCTATTTTGAAACATCACGAGGGAAATCTGCTTAGTTTACGCAGCCCCTGAGGGACGGACTTTTGTAATGATATATGTGGTTTAATGAGAACTCTGAATTTTAAATACAAACCACAGGATTTGATGTTCTTTATAGAAACCTCTAAAATTAGTTTCAAGACAGTTTTACTCCACAGTGGAAAGTAATTCCTTCCATTCCAGTTGCTAAGCTGGGATAGCTAGTCATATGAAATTTAGGAATACATACTCAAATGTTTGAAATACAATGGATATAAATATAATATACGTGTCGACCTCAAAATAATTGCATGGGACGAAAATGGAAACTGGGGGAAAACTGTTTCCTGCGCACGGAAGTTATATTAGCAGATTTCACTTAAGGGAAATCAGCTATTGAGGTCGTACTCATGACGCGAGTTTCGAAAAATTTCTTTAAATGTCCATCGATCCTACCCACGAGATGACGAAAATGAGGTCCGTTCAAAATGATCTCTCTCTCTCTCTCTCTCTCTCTCTCTCTATATATATATATATATATATATATATATATATATATATATATATATATATATATTTGTCTGTTAACGCTCTAGCGGTCGCAATTTTTGTTTGATCGTTACTAAACTCGATATTTAGTCGTTTTATGTAAAAGAAAAGATCAAGTTCATTAACGGCTGAAATCGGACCAGGGGGAGAATTTTGAAAATTCGAAATATCTCCGTTACTTAAGTCGGATCGAAAAAGTGTTTAGAATAAATCTTATTGCAAATTAAATATACTATAAATATTGTACATTTATTCTCTATCTTGAATATTAACCGAGATATTTCCATATTTTAATTTTCAGCCTTCAGAAAAGCCCCAACTTTAACTAGTTTTACATAAAAAATACTCTGTTATAATAAACCACATTATTCGACGCGTAAATACCAAATATTGTTTTCATTGAACTTTTACTTTGTGAGATATATGCAAATACGTTCTGTTGAACCCCCCCCCCCTTTTGTTTTTGGATTACTAAAAATCTGAGTGTTTGAGATAAAACTGATTCTGATTCATTATAAATGACAGCACTAGCTTTAGTAAATTGTTTTCAATAAAATTAATATGTTATATTCAGATATATTTCATTAATTGTTTGTCTTTCCAGTCTATCTATACAGCGCTACGAGGCTGGCAGCCCTGTTTGTTTATAATTCAGCTGCTTTCCGTTGTAGAGCTTATTATTATTATTATTAACTTGTATTGTAAATTTACTGAGCATTCAAGGTAGTGTTACCTATATGTATATTTATCTATTGTAAACCTTGACGTGGGAAATCTGCTTAGTTTACGCAGCACCTGCGTGACGGACTTTTTACATTGATGACTATTTAAACATCAATTTAATTAAACAAAGTCCATTGCTTCTAAAGATTTTATTATAGCAATAAATGTGTAATAATATTGCGTTGTAGGGAACATAAACATCCTAATTTTACCAATGGGAAAAAATGGGTAAACCAAAGCATCTTGTCTAGTAATAAATTGGCAACTTCAGGAACCATGTGACATCAATTACTGCAATGGTGGTTAACGGATACTTCTTTGTAGGCATCTCTCATTGGCATTCTGGTAACACTGAGAGGCAGAATATCATAGCTGCGTAGAATAATCCAAAAAATCCACTAGCTATATAATACTTCCCTTCGTCTGGTTCAGTGCTAAAAACAATCGTCATGTTTTATACATTATACTAATTACGAACATAATTATTACCAATTAAATGTATTTTCCTTCCATTGAACACAAGTTCATTAATAAATTTAATGATGATTTAAGAAAAAAAGAGAAACTAAGACTTTTTTTCCCCCCAAGAGCACATAACACTGTTTTGCGTCAAAATCCTCCCTTCAACAAGAATATAACAATATTTTTTATGTTTTGAGGTATCCTGAATACGAATCCGAAGGCAGAAAATCGTTATAAGACACCATTTTATGTCAAATTTCTGTTTTGGGTTGACAAATGAGGCATTTTCCAACATTTTAAGCCTTTTTTTATGGTAGAAAACGTTAACAAAAAATCTATTTGATTTTGAAGCTATTACGATATGAAAAAAATTGTGAAAGCTCAAGTGTTAGGCTTCAAAAATTTGTTAGGCCTAAAGTCAGAAGTATTATGCAGGGACCAAGTTTATACCTGCGTCTTATCTCGAAGCTTCTAAGACAATGCTTACAAGGCTCCAAGCATTTTTACTAATGTTTATGTGAGTGGGACAGCAGAAAAAAAAAGAAAAAAAGAAAAGAAAAAACAGATCAATACACAAGTAAGAAAATGGTCAATGGCGCATAGAATATTGTCTACCCTCCCCTGGTTGGAAAAAAACAAAATTCTACTGCCACCTCTCCATATCAAATTAGGACTGATAAAGAATTTCGTGAAAGCAATGGACAAGGAAGAAGAACGTTTTTTGTATTTAAATCAGAAAGTTCCAACAAATAAGTAAAGACAAGATTAAAGAGAGGATTTTTTGTGGGGCCACAAATCCGCGTTCTTTTAAGGATCTGGAATTTCAAGTTCTGATAGTTCAAGTGAAATTATAAATAGAACCTATTATCCGACAAATACAAAACCAAAGTATAAATAGACCAAGGTATCTTTCTTGATATTTTTAACAAAGGATCAGACTATTCAAATAACAGTTCAGCAATATGATCAATATTGACAATAATTCAGCAGATCATGATATGCATCAGGAAATCTTTGTTGAAAATAATAAGCTGTCCTGTGCACATGGAGGAGGTAAACTGAAAATAACAATTAATCTAATAAAAGAATAATTGCAAAATGATTGCATTTTTATTATTTTGTTTTGACTTGTAAACTTTAATCCATTTTAATTTACATTTAGCAAATGGTGTATTTTATTATAAAAGTCCGTCACGCAGGGGCTGCGTAAACTAAGCAGATTTCCCACGTGAAGTTTTACAATAGAGAAATCTGCCTAATAACAACTGTAGTAGTAAGAAACCTCTAAACCTAAAACATTATTTAGGGCGTAATAACCCAGAAGTTTCTAGCCCCAAAAAACAGTTAACCTAACCTCTAAACCTATTCACGAGGGACGAATAGTTATGGAAATGGCCACCAGAGCTCTCGGCGGAAAGTCCGAACATGCAGATTACAAATGCAAATATCTCGGTTAATATTCAAGATAGAGAATAAATGCATATAACAATATTTATAGTAAATTTAATTTCCAATAAGATTGGTTCTATACAATATTTCGATCCGATGCATAATAACGGAGATATTACGAATTTTTGAAAATCCCCCCCTCTAACCCCCCCCCTCCCACTGGTCCGATTTCAGCCGTTAACGAACTTGATCTTCCTTTTTACATAAAACGATTAAATACCGAGTTTGGTGACGATAAAACAAAAATTGCGACCGCTAGAGTGTTAACAGACAAATATATATATATATATATATATATATATATATATATATATATATATATATATATATATATATATATATATATATATATATATATATATATCTGTATATATATATATATATAGTTTTGAACGGACCTCATTTTCGTCATCTCCTGGGTAGGATCGATGGACATTTGAAGAAATTTTTCGAATATTCCGTCATGAGTACGACCTCAATAGCTGATTTCCCTTAAGGGTAATCTGCTAAAAGATTCCAGGTTATAGAAAAAAACAAAACCTGGACTTATTTTTGGTTATGATTTTATATTAAGCTCAGATAGAGGACGAGTATTGTATTTGGAGATAGAATTTTTTAACGTATTTTTGACGAAATTATGTCCTAATTCCGTAAATAACGCTTCTCCTTATTCCGCACGGTATTTTATTATTAGTCGAAATGTCCCATACCACCAGTTGCACTTCCAACCTACACAATCACACACACATAGACACGTGCACATTTATAGGAGGAAGAGGGTGATTGACCTCGCAAAACAAAGTATCACACTCTACCTTTGAAGAATAAATATGTACTTACTTTTCTTGAGATTCTCCTGGTCCTCGTCCTGATACTGATACTGATGCAACATATTCAAGGGTAGACGTACTGAATCCGCCTAATACGTTTACAAGTGTTAGTATAAAAAGTCCAAGTCCAAAATAGCTGTGGAACTTCATCAAGTTTTCCATTTTAATCAAGTAATGCACCACAGTTGAGTATACAAGCTAGAATAAAAAAATACATCTGTAGTGTATGACCCAAATAATATATATTATAAATTATTATTTATTATATTTGTAAAAGTATGTTTGATAAGCATGAGCTTATAAACCATGTAGTGAAACTATTACTATTCATTTTTACTATTTCCCATAAGCAATACAAGCGGGAATAAGAAATCCTTCCCCTCTCAACGGGACGCGTCTAAAATCTAAACAAACAGGACTGCCAACGGCTCACCGTAACGAAAAACAATTACTGAAATATATCAGAATATAATATATTAATTGTATTGAAAACTATTTTTTATGTCTAGTACTGTAATTTAAATAAATCAGATTAATTTGTATCTCAATCAATCAAATTTTAGTAGTCCAAGAACTTAAGACGGGGGGGGGGCATCAGAACATATTTGCATGTATCTCGTACAATAAATGTCTCTTGAAAACAATATTTGGTATTTGAGCTTCGAATGATGTGGTTTATTACATAACCCTCCAGAATATATTTCCATGTATCTCGTGTAATAAAGGTAATATATATATATATATATATATATATATATATATATATATATATATATAGGTGTCATACCTGTCGGTGGAGACCGTCGTCACTGGCTGATGGTCGAGTACAGCTGGCAAGCGCTTTCGATGCCATGGCACCATCTCACAGCCCCACAAAAAATTGAACAAATTTTCCCATCAGCCAAGTGCCGACGGTCTCCACCGACAGGTATGACAACAGTATCATTTATACGGGCAGTTCTACCCCTTTATTTAAATTACCATATATATATATATATATATATATATATATATATATATATATATATATATATATATATATATTTATTTATTTATAGATAGATAGATACAGACACACACTTAAAGATATTTATATAATTTTGAATGGACCTCATTAACGTCATCAACTAATATTGATGGACAATTGACGAAATTTATTGAAAATCGTGTCACGAGTACAACCTCAATAGCTGACTTCCCTTTAGAAAAATCTGCTAAAAGTCTGTCGAGCAGGTGTAACGTAAACTGAGCAGATTTCCGATACACTGGAATATGATACGACCTCATCTCACCTATCTATTCTCTAGGAATGAAAATGGTAGTTGAACTTAAGATGTTTAGTGACTGACGTACATAAAGCGAAAATCAGATGACTAGAAGTGGGATTTACAAAAGGCTGAAACCAAATAAATACAAATAACTCCGGAAATATTTGAGTTAGAAAATCACGTATAAATCAATAATTATAGAAAATTAAAGATTCTTCAAAAGGCTTTTCGAACCGACCCATAGTAACCGAGATATTTCGAATTTTCAGTTATTCCCCCCTCCCTCAAGCCTGATTTCAGTCATTGCCTAATATAATCTTTATTTTTCCATGAAAATATTAAATATTGAGTATATGTTGATAAATACATAGTTTTGAACGTAAAATGAAGGCACAACATAAATATTTGCACAAGTCACTGTAAAAGTTCATTGAAAACAGTAATTGGTATTTAACCTTCGAATAAAATGGTTCAGGATGTAACAGGTTTATTGTTAATGTGACATGGGCAGGAATGGAGGTTTACTGAAGGCTAAAACCCAACAATGCAATTATTTTGATTAGATAAAGAAAAAAATTAAGTTAGACAAAAAATGTATATGTATATAGAGAAAATTAATTCTCTCTCTTTCTCTCTCTCTCTCTCTCTCTCTCTCTATATATATATATATATATATATATATATATATATATATATATATATATATATATATAGCGAAGCCGGGTATCTGAGCTAGTATATATATAAAATTGTAACCTCTGTCTGTACATTGATTTATTTTGCGAAATTTCACGATAACTTTTCGTTTCACATGTCATAGACACCATAACTGCATTTTGTTTCTTTCGTGTCTGTTAGGTTAGGTTAGGTTAACTGTTTTTTTGGGCGAGAAACTACAGGGTTATTACGCCCTTAATAAACTTTCGTGTCTGTTTGTTTGTTTATTTGTTACCTTTTCACGCATAAACGGCTGAACCGAATTTTATGAAACTTGGAATGTATATTTCTACTAACCCAACTTAAGACTTTAGGCTATACTAATATCCTCTGAGATGAACAGGAGTGGGGGTTATAAGGGAAGCCAGAAATTAAAAATAGCGATATTTCGTTTCCTATTGGTTTTCCGGCAAATATAAACATATCAAAAGTTGTTTATTTTGATATTTAGAGTAACTTTTGTTATATATACTTTTTTCGTATACCGGATTATAAACGAGATATACGCTAAAACCTATAGCGGAAGTGAACAATTTTATTTGGGACAACAGACCCAACCGAAATAAATAAAACCCGGTATATGTATTAGCACTAACGCTTTCATTACAACAAGCCATACCAACATTTCTAGGGACGGGCAGGAGTGGGGGTTGCAGGGAAGGCCTGAATTTAAAAATAGCGGTATTTCGTTTTCTATTCGTTTTTCGGCAAATAAGAACATAACAAAAGTTGTTTATTCTGTTATTTAGAGTAACTTTTGTCATATTCATTTTTGTCTTTTAACAAAGTATAAACGAGATATACACTAAAGCGGGAGTCAACTATTTTATTGAGCCCTAACGATTGAACCAAACTTAAAAAAAACTCGGGATGTCAATTAGCATTAATTCTTCCATGATTATAAGCTATATTAAAATTTTTAGGTTAGAACGGGAGTGGGGGTTATAAGAGAGGCCTAAAATAAAAATTCGCCATATTTCATTGTCTATTTGTTTCCCGACAAACATGCACATAACAAAAGCTGTTTACTTTGTTATTTAGATTAACTTTTGTTTTATACATTTCTCCAGGAACAATGTGTAGAGTAAATAATTTGCGTAGAAATATTGATATGCTCGACAAATCATTCCTATTTGAAATATGAGGTACCTCACCTGGCAAAATTAATTCAAATCTCATTAATATTTTGTCCTTAACAACTAAAATCTATGCATAATGCACAGGAGACGGGAAATATTACAATTTGGGGGACTGTGAAGACTTACATAAAAAATTAATTTTATTATTAACAAATGCCAAAAACGGGTACTAACCCTAAACACTGGGACAGGTGAATGTCAAAATATTGTGCAAAGCAAAGCCTTGCCAAAAAAATACCATCACCATTCAGCCTCAAATCAATTCCCGAGCGAAGCCGGGTATCTGAGCTAGTATATATATATATGATACACAGCTTTGAACGGACCTCATTTTCATCATCTCCTAGGAAGGATCGATGGACATTTAATGAAAAATGCCGTCATCAGTAAGATTTCAATAGCTGATTTCCCTTAAGGGATTAATATATAGTGAAAATATATATATTTGACTAAATATATTACCATAGCCGTGAAGAAGATAATAATGATTAATCCTAAGACTCCATGGAAGTTTCTGAAGTGCTTAATTTTTACTTCGGACGCACCATAGCTACGAATGTTATAGCCGTGGTGGTCGTATTTTTGTGGTTCAATAGATTCATAGGATGCCGTAATGGCCAGAACCATCATAATAAATACAAGTACATTTATAACCACATGGACAATTGTTGCTATGTCCTTGTCTAAGAAATTTGCTGTCAGGCGGAATGTACTTAAGCCTGGAAAGTCAATGACAAATTAAAATTACACAACTTACAAGAAGGTTTACCTTAAGTATTTAATACAGTGAGAAGGATGGTTGCTGTTTTGGCCGGCAAGAAGTCAAATTTCTTGATAACCATATGCCCAATCTATAAAATATTAAACCAAGATTTTTGGAGTTGTGCCAATGAATAAAGCCGTTAACCGACCATGGAAATAACCATACTATATAAATAATGCAGTTCCCATTGGGAGATAGCTTTTATACATTTTAAAAAGAAGCAAACCGACTTTAGTTTCTTACATCAATATGATCGAACCAGTCTAGGCACATGTCAATAATCAATCCTAAAAACTTTATCAGGGAGACTGGTAAAATGTCCCTGTTATTCATTGGCACATCTTCAAAAGAATGTGAGCAATGTTTACTAAAATCTAGAGTATTTTTTTTTGACACGTTCATAGCTACATTTATTAGCCATTAACTTATCAGATAATGATTTAATAACAATAGAGCCACCTTGTTTCAGTTTTCTGGATCTATACCTTTTATAATTATAGTGTAATTATCAGCATAAAGAATAGATTTTGTTGGTTTAAGGTTAGGAAGGTCGTTTTATATATTAAAAATAGTTATGGGCATAACATTGAACCTTGCGGAACGACGCATGCAGTTTTTGTCATTCTGAAATCATTTTATACCCACTGATATCAACTTCTACTTTCTATTTACGATTACATAGATAAGAGCGAAAAGGTCCATGAGCAATGCCTCTTATTCCATTTTTTAACTTATTCAGGAGTATTTCATGATCTAAATCAAAAGACGTATGGGCAAATATTCCTATTACTAATATAATAGACTAATATCCAGAGATTGAATAATTTGTGTTTTAAAAAAACATAACTCACAATTACAAACTCAAAAGCTGATTTCGCATCTGAAAAGAGTGCTGGAATGTATTTTCTAAAAGTATTAAGTTCTAAATGCAATCCATAAAAATTCCTAGAATGAGGCGATACGCTCGTATAATTATTGTTCATACATTTAATTGTCGTAATGGTTAATTATTATGTTGTTAAGCGTGCAGTTTATGAAACAAAGAAAAATATGGCAAAGAAATGGCAAATATACTTTAAGAACTAAAAAATGAACCTCACATTAAATTAAGTCGTGTAATCAAGTGCAACATATTTTTTGGTCATAATAAAAGAGAAAATGCGAGAGGTGGAAAATTTCAATTATCCGGAGCAAGGGATTTGAAAAGTCTATTCCGACTGATTTCGGGTAGGATAGAAATGTACTTTTTAAAACTTACCAAGTCCTTGAATGAAAAGTACTAAGAACATAACAAACGTGTGGATATTCATCATACCCTTTGGCCGCTCCCATTTAAGTCCCATACGGGCTTCGTTGTAACACACAGCTAGAGTAATCACACCAAGTAACGCAAAAAACACACTGACTCCGTAGATAATATAGTATACAATCTTTTTATCCATTACTCTTAGGTTTGATGTTTACTAGAAATGTTCAAGACTTGTGAAAATAATTAATAAAATTGCGGCTAACTACTAAATCGGATCTGTGTCTTATCCTCTTGAAATTAAGACATGAAATGAAATTTTTATGAAGCATGGAAAACGTAAATGAATAAAGTCACATGTTCTTTGGATGCTATTTATATTATTATTTAGCCATGTGTGCAGTGAAATTGGTTTTCATTTTTTTCGTGAACTTTAATTTTTTTTAGTCATGGATTGGAATTTATATCCTTTATTAATGTCCACTATGTGCTGCTAATTGGACTAAGGATTTAATTTAAGGAGTTCCTATTGGGATTCGAATTTGATGGAATTTACTCTCTCTCTCCCCCTCCCCCCCCTGCCACCAGCTTCTGTATAGAGTCCTTAACACTATCATGACCTCGGTACATGGTCACAGGCTTAAGCTGTGGCAATAATCCATTTGCATGGTGACTCACTCTTCATCCTTCGTAAGCATTGAGTGGTGCCTAATTCTTCTTTCCTAATAAATGGGGGGTTTCTCTTTATAATACCAATGGTACGCCATTCAATTTGGCAGCAGCTATTGTTAATCTCTGTCGAACATCTGCTACAGCCTAGGCATGTCTTTCTCAGAATATTTTGGGATCTTTCATTTTTCCCAGGCATAAGGTTAAAAGAATTTTATTATCTAAAATATTAACAAATAATAATTTACAATAGAAGTAAATGCAATTTTTCAAGCTTATTGGCTTTTTTAAATATTCCACATTACTTATATCTATTTTTATTCTAATATCTAAATGTATAATAAGGGAAAAAAATACAAAAAAAAACCCAAATACAGAAATAAATAAAAATTCTCAATTACAGAACGGTTAAAAGTAATACAGAAGAACTATAAAGATACACAGAAGAATATAAATTTGTACAGAAAAAATAAAAGCTCATCAGAGAAATTAAAAAGTTATGTGCTTAAGTCGCTTATGTTTGTAATTCTTGTAATTTAAACTACTATAACTATAATTAACTATATCAGCAATGTGCTGATACTTACTATTTTGACATGCATGGAAAAAGTGTTCTGCTAACTTAGTTATGTACTCATTTATTGTGGGAATGTCAAGAATTTCATGCATGTGCATGACAGGAGTCCATCGTGGGAATGAACCAATAAATCTTAAACATTTATTTTGAGCCACTTGTAATTTACGCTTATTAGTTTCGCATGTCATTGACCAAATAGGACAGGCATAAAATAAAACAGGCCTTATATATAAGTAGTAAACAAGTTTTTTGTTAGTTATACTTAACCCTGAATTTCTGTTTAGTACAGAAATTAAGGATTGTAGTATTCCAATTGCTTTATTACACTGAGTATTGATGTGGTTAGTGTTGGTAAGTTTAGAGTCTAATATGTCTCCAAGATATTTCACATTCTTTGACCAAGGGATGGGATTGCCTAGCATTTTAACTTCAGGGTACACTCGAGGTCTCCTCCTAGTAAAAAGAATAACCTCTGTTTTTTGAGAATTCAATCTTATTTTCCACTTATTACAATACTTAATACATTGTGTCAATGCTATGGTGAGATGGTTGGCAATAGTGTCAACTCGGAAACTTGAAATTATAAATGCTTTATCGTCAGCAAACAGGGCTTTCAGGCATTTAGTTTTAAGATAGTTTACATCATTAAAAATATTATGAATAGTATTGGGCCAAGTACTGATCCTTGTGGGACACCTGCAAGAATTTGTAAAAGGTTAGATCTTGAGCCACCAGTAGTAACATAAAAAGATCTGTTAGTAAGATAACTATTGATTATGATAATCAAATATATTGGAAAGTTATATTGAATTATTTTATATATCAGGCCATTATGCCATACACAATCAAAAGCGTTTTCAATATCTACCAGAGCCATGCCTGTATGTTTATTCAAGTAATTCCCAGGCATCTTTATTCAATTAAATATAAGAATAAGGGGATTTCCCACGTGAAGTTATACAATAGAGAAATCTCCATACGAGAGCCGAACAGTTACGGCAAAGGGCCGAACTAGCTTTTGGCGGGAAAATCAGACTTCCGTTATCGGGCCAAATTTAATAAAAATGCAAATATCTCGGTTAATATTCAAGATAGAGAATAAAAGAATATTTATAGTAAATTTAATTTTCAATAAGATTGGTTCTATACACATTTTTGATCCGACGTATAGTAACGGAGATATTTCGAATTTTTAAAAATCCCCCCCCTCTCCGACTGGTTCGATTTCAGCCATTAACGAACTTGATCGGAAAACGTTTAAATATCGAGTTTGGTAACGATCAAACAAAAATTGCGACCGTTGGAGCGTTAACAGACACATATCTATATACATATATATATATATATATATATATATATATATATATATATATATATATAGATATATAGGGTGGGGGTAAAAGTAATGTCGGTTTATCCCAATAGTCGCGTATCAAAGTCGCTTATCTCTTGCAATCCTTATTCAGTGAAGCCATACTATACCACGTTTGCAAGGTCATAGTCCATAGAATATTCCAAATATCTCTACAGTTTCATTCATTTACTCAGTCAAACGTTATTGTGCTTTGAAAATGGAGATTCCAGAAGGCCATTTTCGTCATGTATTGCTTTTTTACTTCCGAAAAGGGATAAATGCAGCTCAGGCTCATCGAAAATTGTGTGGTGTTTATGTTGATGTCTGTTTAAGTGAACGTCAGTGTCAGAACTGGTTTGCTCGATTTCGTTCCGGAAATTTTGACCTTAAATATGAACCTCGCCCTGGCAGGCTAATTGTTGAACAAGTCGATGAAATTCTTCAAAACATTAAGGTAGACCGACACATTTCATCTCGTGGCATCGCTATGGAGCTAAACATCGACCATAAAACAGTTTTGACCCATTTACATAAGAATGGATAGTAAAAGAAGCTCGGTATATGGACTGCCACACGAATTAACTGTAAAAAATTTAATGGACAGAGTTTCCATTTGTGAATCGCTGGTGAAACAAAATGAAATCGAGGCATTTTTGAAAAGAATGATTACAGGTGATGAAAAGTGGATCACGCACGGCAATAATGTGCGAAAAAGATCGTGGTCGAAACCCGGAGAAACTTCACAAACAGTGGCAAAGCCTAGATTGACACTAAGGAAGGTGATGCTGAGTGTTTGGTGGGATTGTAAAGGCATTGTTCATCATGAGCTGCTCAAACCTGGCCAAACCATTGATTCGACTCTACTGCCAACAACTAATACGGCTGAAGCAGGAGATTCAAGAAAAACGGCCATAAATGATCAATAGGAAAGGTGTTGTATTCCATCACGACAAATGCTAGACCACACACATCTTTGGAGACCTGGGAACTCACTTAATGGTGTAAAGCTGATATCAAAAGAGGCTTGTGAAAATCACTTGGTTCACTTTTTCGCCCAGAAATCACAGCACTTCTATAGTGAAGGTAAAATGGTTTTACCGAAAAAAATGGCAAAAGGTCATCGATCAAAACGGCGCGTATATCATTGATTAATATCTAAAATTTATATAAATAAATGCGCTTTATATATATATATATATATATATATATATATATATATATATATATATATCTGTATATATATATATATATATATATATATATATATATATTCGTCCTCCTGGGTAGGAGCGATGGACATTTGACAAATTTTTCGAACATCGCGCCACGAGTACGACCTCAATAGCTGATTTCCCTTAAGGGAAATCTGCTAAAAAGGCAAATACCTCGGTTAATATTCGTGATACAGAAAATATACATAGAACAATATTTATAGATCGTTACATTTGCAATAAGATCGATTCTATACAAGTTTGCGATCCGACTTATAGTAACGGAGATATTTCGAATTTTCAAAATCATAAACCCCCCCCCCTTCCACTGGTCCGATTTCAGCCATTAACGAACTCGATCTTCCTTTTTACATAAAACAATTAAATATGGAGTTTGGTGACGATTAAACAAAAATTAAGACCGCTAGAGCGTTAACAGACAAATTATATATCATTTTGAACGGACTTCATTTTTGTCATCTCCTGAGTAGGATCGATAGACATTTGAGGATTTTTTTCGAAACTCACTTCATGAGTACGACCTTAATAGCTGATTTCCCTTAAGGGAAATCTGCTAAAACTGAAAGTAATAATCAAACAATTATAAGTGGGGGTTTGCTGAAGGGTGAAGACCTAGAAATACAAATAACTCAATGTTCAATAAAGAACATAGCACTACAAATATAATGAAGGAACAAGCGAGCAGTTGAGGCACTCATTATTGAGGGAGAGGACTGGATTGACTCAAGGTACGTATAAGATAAGGTAGCGCCATTCGCGAGTAGCCAATCAGAATGCAGCAAGCCTCTACGTCACTGGGCTGAAAGATTCCTGGCGGACAAGCCCAAATACGATCAATATAAGCAGTTTTCTGATTAATTTGGCGAATAAAAAATTGTTAAAATGGTATATGTCTGTAAATGATACAAATTACTTTAGTTGAATATATTTTATTTCAAATAAACCATGTACCAATTAGATTCCATTAAAAATAAATACATAATAGTTCCTTAAAATTTATATATGTTGGTTTACATTTAAAAATCGTAATTTTTCTAGGTAATTAGCACAACAAAAAGTAAAACTTTACTATAATAAGATGAAATCTCCAAAACATGAAAACAGTACTGACTTCTATTATACAAACAAATAAAAGTTAATAAAATTGAGATTAACCAAGCAATAAACAATGATACCCAGTTAAAAATGACTAAATTATTTTAAACATCAGCTAGTCAATATAGGTACAAGATTTTTAAAGGTTATCATTGGCATGTAGTCCTCCTTGTAATAAAAAGATGCTTATATTTAGTCACTGGAATCCTTGGTTCCAGTAGCATCCTTGTGAAGAGAATGGCACTGATGTTGGAGCATATGCATTGAAACCGCACTGTCCCATAGAATAACTAACTGTGGAGGAAACATGTAATATCATTAATGATAGACCATGGGAAATAAACTCCTATAGTGCTCTATAGAAAACACTACAAGAAGATAATTCTGTTACTCAGACTTTAAAACTTATCTTTTTTTTAAAAAAAAAAAGCTGTCATTGGCATGTAGTCCTCCTTGTAATAAAAATATGCTAACATTTTGAGCCGCAGGGAATCCCTGGTTCCAGTAGCATCCTTGTGAAGAAAATGGCACAGATGTTGGAGCATATGCATTGAAACCGCACTGTCCCATAGAATAAATAACTGCGAAGGAAACATGTAATATCATTAATGATGGAGCATGGGAAATAATCTCCTATAGTGCTCTATAGGAAACAATACAAGAAAATTATTCTTTTCTTACATTTTAAAAGCTCCCATTCGCATGAAGTCTGTCTTGTCCAAAACAGTTGCTGCTGATATTTTTTGAGTGTATGCTCTGAATTTGAGCTTTGGATAATATTGGATAACAAATCCTTTCCATTTCTTTTTTCACTGCATTTTTTCTTCTTTTTGCATTTTTATCTGGTAAATAACTGTTAGCAATTTAGTAACTCTCTTTTTTAAATTAAAGTTATTACTTTCTAAATTTTTTACTTGGATCAGCAAGGACTTGAATTTGGATTCATATTCAGCAATTTTTTCCTTTAAGAGAATACATCCATCACAATCAACTTCTTCTGTATTACATGAAAAATCACTTTTCAGCTTTTTGGGAGAAATCTCATTAATGTGACGCAGGGCACGTTGAGTTATTTCACGTTTTTTACTCCTACAGTCTCTAGATGTTTCACATTTTGAGTCAGAAGTAGAGCTAGTAGGTGTTTGTTTACTTACGGACGATACTGGTAAATTAAGATGCGGCACAGCTTCTTCTTTTAATATCAATCTATTAGGAACATAGCCTAACAATTCTGCTTGTAAATTCCTTTGGTAATCACTATCACTGAAATGTTCTGAACAAACCCGAGCAAAAGTAGGATTAAATTTCAAATCTCCTCGTCTACACAGAACTATCCACTGTTTCTTAATTTCTTCGTTTTTCGGGAACCGGTGATAAGATACAGACTTGCCTGTTCTCCTAGAGTTGTTGGAACATGTTGTCATAGCACACTCACTCATTTTGAAAAAAAAAATCACTTATAACAATGGAAAATAAAACAATTAACTAAAAACACAACGATGCTCACGATGTAAACAAAGCTGAGTTCAGCCCAGTGACGTCATGCGCCAAAGTCGCAACAATTTTTGATCTGCGCACCTGCCGAATGGCACCCCCCTGGATTGACTGATATGGTGATGCACTCCAAGAAAATGAAATGGAAACGGACAGGGAATGTTGTACAGCAGGAGGATGACCAGTGGTCTCTATCACTGACCAAATAGACACCTTGGATGGGAGGGAGTAAGAGGAAGATACCTATGTCAAAAAAAGTCCGTCACGCAGGGGCTTCGTAAACTAAGCAGATTTCCCACGTGAAGTTTTACAATAGAGAAATTTCACGAGAGCCGAGTCAGTCAAGGAAACGACCGAACTAGCTTTTGGCGGGAAAGTAACTCTCGTCCATTAGGATCCGAGATTAAATTAAAATCAATTCAATCTAAAAAAAACAACAAGAACACAAAAGATGGACTTACCTTTAATGACAGCAGCGCTCTGAACACTTATTACACCAACACTAAATAGTACCACTGAATATCTATTATTTGTAAGACTTAATACTGCTGTGAATATTAAGTAAACAAATAAAGGGCAAGTCAAATGGTAAGAATTTTCCTGATAGCAAACAGTCTGAGTTGTAAACAATCAGGTTAGCCAGCTTTTACCGGAAATAAAAGCAATTACGGAAATATATTTGAATATAAGTTATAAATTTTATTCATAACTATTTATTATATCTAGTACTGTAATTAATAATAAACCAGAATAATTTTAATCACAACCATTCCAAATTTAGGAATCCGGGAAGAAAATAGAAAGGGAGGGGGCAAAATACGATTCAGACGGTTATCAGATTTTCACATGATTAAGGAACAAGCAGGTTAGCCAGTGAAGGTTTACAATAGATAAATATACATACAGGTAACACTTCCGTGAATATTAGTGAATAATTACAAACGGCAATGAGAAATCTTTCAGTGAATTTACAATATAAGTTAATAGTCACTACAACGTAATACGGCTGGATTGTAAACAAACAGGTTAGCCAACCTTGTAGCGCAGTATCGATAGATAGACCGGAAAAACTAACAATTAAAGAAATATATCTGAATATAAAATATTAATTTTATTGGAAACTATTTACTATAGTTAGTGGAGTAATTTGAAATGAATCAAAATAATTTCTATCTTAATCACTCAGATTTTTGTAGTCCAAGAAAAAAAGAAAGGGGGGGAGGGTCAACAGAACGTGTTTGTTTGTACCTCGTAAAATAAAGCTTTGTTGAAAACAATATTTTGTATTTAACCTAATAATGAGGTGGTTCATGAGATATCAGCTTATTATTAATATGTCCCTAGTAGGAGTGGGCGTTTACTGAAAGCGGAACTCATTACAAAAAATACAAATATCTCGGTTAATACTCATTATACGGAAAATATATATAGAACAATATTTATAGTAAATGTAATTTGCAATAAGATTGATTCTATACAATTTTTCGATCCGACGTATAGTAACGGAGATATTTTGAATTTTCGAAAATCCTCCCCTCTAAACCCCCCCTCCCACAGGTCCGATTTCAGCCGTTAACGAACTTGATTTTTCTTTTTACACAAAACGACTAAATTTCAAGTTTTGTAACGATTAAACAAACATTGCGACCGCTAGAGCGGTAACAGACAAATATATATATATATATATATATATATATATATATATATATATATATATATATATACAGTTTTGAACGGACCTCATTTTTGTCATCTACTAAGTAGGATCGATGGACATTTGAAGAAAAATGTCGAAAATTCCGTCATGAGTAAAACCTCAATAGCTGATTTCCCTTAAGGGAAATCTGCTAAAAGGCCTATAATAAGAGGGTTCCGAAAACTACTTCATATTTGCCACATGCTGGAACTACTATGGATCTGACACAATATTGGTCCATTTAGCAGATTTCCTTTAAGGGAAATCAGCTATTGAGGTAGTACTAATGACGCGAGTTTCGAAAAATTTCTTCAAATGTCCATCGATCCTACCCAGGAGATGACGAAAATGAGGTCCGTTCAAAATTATATATATATATATATATATAATCAAACAAAAATTGCGACCGCTAGAGCGGTAACAGACAAATATGATCAATCGACATTTGAAGACAAATTTCGAAAATTCCGTCATGAGTACGACGTCAATAGTTGAATACCCGTTAGGGAAATCTGCTAATAAAAAAGTCCGTCACGCAGGGGCTGCGTAAACTAAGCAGATTTCCTATGTGAAGTTTAGCAATAGAGAAATCTGCATACTGGTAACACAACACCACCATAAGTAAATACAAACGGCAATGAGAAATCTTTCAGTTAATTTTAATAAACTCCCAACTGAAACGGCTTCTGAATTGTAAGAATAATTTATATTTTAATAACTCAAATTTTAGTAGTCCAAGAACTAAAGAAGGGGGGGGGGCGGATGAACAGACCGTATTTGCATAAATCTCACAAAGTAACGAAGGTTAGGTAAGGTTAAAAAGGACAGGTTAGGTTAGAAGCTTCCGCCAGAGCCGAGCACGGCCGAACTAACCCGAACAACACCCAACCACAGACTTCATAAAAATGCAAATATCTCGGTTAATATTCAAGATAGAGAATAAGTGTATATAACAATATTTATAGTAAATTTAATTTGCAATAAGGTTGGTTCTATACAATTTTTCATCCGATGCATAATAACGGAGATATTTCGAATTTTCGAAAATCCCCCCCCCCCTCCCTCTGGTACAATTTCAGCCATTAACGAACTTGATCTGTCTTTTTACATAAAACGGTTAAATATCGAGTTTCGTAACGATCAAACAAAAATTGCGACCGCTTGAGCGGTAACAGACAAATTATACATACACACACAGTTTTGAACGGACCTTATTTTCGTCATCTACTAGGTAGGATCAATGGACATTTGAAGAAAAATTTTGTAAATTGCGTCATGAGTACGACCTCAATAGCTGATTTCCCTTAAGGGGTCAGTACCAACTGCAGTTGATTTTCCTCTTCATTTTGAACTGGGTTCCTTTGTAAGACAAGAGATGTCCACAGTTTTCTCCAAGATTTTCTTGCAGTGTGGTTTGAAATAATCAGTCTTGCCTCAGCATCCCAATAAACCCTTAACATTGTTTTTGTAATTTTCTCAACTAAAGGAATACTATCATCTTGTATCAGCGTTGTTAATAATGTTTTTCTGTAAATCAGTTTTAATATTTGCAGTACAACATGGTCTTTCAGCTGTAGAAGTGGTGACCATATTTAGTGCTAAAAACTTTGCCACAATTTCTCCACGGCATACTATCAATATAGCTTGGGGAGGTAAATCATTTTCACTACAAAATCGTCGAACACTGGACAGGGGACAAATGTTATGAAACCATTTCTTGAACAGCTTAGTGCCCGTTTAGTACATTTCATTCTGTTCTGCCTAAACCGATCAAGGTCGGGTCCCAATTAGTTCGGATTAGAGGGACTGATATACATATCTGTATTTTTAAGGTAGACTTTAGCAAAACTTCCAGTTTGGGGGAAATATAAAATAAAATCATGGGATGGACATGTATGGAGACAACTGACAATGATAAAATAATTTCCTGAACTTAATTCCCATAAGGGGATGGTAATCGATGAAGAGGTACCTACCTGTTAGGCCTTAGCCACCCTCTCCTAACCTGAGAGAGGATGGAAGAATACTACTACACTAGCTGACCCTCAGAACTTCAGATAATATACCAATTAAAATAAGATAAATATATTCATATGTGACCGATGGGGTTAGGAAGCCCTTTCTTAAATCATTTCTGACACCCCCCCCCCCACCAATGATTTTAATTCACTATAAATTACAGTACTAGATATAGTAAACAGTTTTCAATAAAATTAATATATTATATTCTGATATAATTCAGTAATTGTTTTTATTTTTCAGGTGAGAGGTTAGCAGACCTGTTTGTTTACATTTCAGACGCTCCCCGTTGGGAGGGAAAAGATTTCTTACTGCCGCTTGTATTTATTCACTTTATATTCTCGGTTGTGTTGTGATACCAGTATGTAGATTTATCTATTGTTAAACTTCACCATGGAAATCTGCTTAGTTTACGCAGCCCCTGCATGACAAACTTTTTTTTTTTTTTTAAAACAGCAAAGAATTTTGTTTATTTCATATAAACTAAACAGACCTGTGAGATCCCGTGCTTGCCTTGGGGTTAATATAGATCATACAGAGGCTTAACTGCACAGTGAATGAAAGAATGCAAGACATTCTTGGGTGATTAAAAATGTGCCAAGTGCTTAAAATGATTCCTATCACCATGTTCATCCAACCTAGTTTAGGATGAAAAAGTGCTGTGTTAATGATGCATTGTGAATGGTTAATGATATAATTTAGAATAGCACTAGCCATCCAAAAAATATCAAATGAATTCTACAAGTAAAAGACTGTACTTTAAAAAATAAAAAATAACACCATTCCCCCACCTCAGTAAGTATTGACACCCCAATTAACACTTTATATTATTTATTTATCATGCAATTTATCTTAAATTTCATCATCTACTGTGCGTTAGTTAACGTACAAGATACGGGGTGTGGCTATTAATCAACGAGACTGACGCTGCTACAGAAGAAGTGCGCATGCGTCAAACGCCAGCAACTAACAGCTGTTATCGTGAAGCTTCCTCTTTCGAATATAGTGCCTCTCGCTTCTGTAAACAAATCAGTACACCCGTAGCCTTTGTTCGCATTAGAGTTATTTTTTTGTTCTCCGAAAAAATGTTAAGTGTAACAGTAGATCAACGAATTGTTGTGAAATTTCAAGTGAAACTTGGAAAAACCGCTACTGAAACTTATAATTTATTGAAAGAAGTGTATGGCAATGAATTTTTATCACGTGCACGTGTTTTTCAGTAGTTTAAGCATTTTCAAGATGGCCGAGAAGACGTTCATGATGATTCACGTCCGGATGACAATATCGAAAAAATCAGTAATCTGATTCGATCTGACCGTCGGTTAAGTATTCGTGCGATTGCTGAAACTGTACGAATTGATAAAGAATCCGTACGCAAATATTACATAACAATTTTAACATGCAAAAAGTGTGTGCCAAAATGGTGCCTAAAATTCTCACATTTGAACAACTGGAAGCTCGCAAAAATGTTTGTACTGAAACTTTGTATGCCATTGAAAATGACCCAAACTTACTGGAAAGGATAATAACATGTGACGAATCATGGTTTTTTATGTATGATCCTGAAACAAAGCGTCAATCCATGCACTGGAAGAGCCCATCTTCACCGAGAGCCAAAAAAGCTCGAATGAGCAAATCAAAATTCAAAGCAATGTTGACTGTTTTTTTTTCGATATTAATCGGGATTGTGAACCTTCACTGGGTTCCTGAAGGTCAAAGGATTAATCAACATTACTACCTTCACGTTCTTACTGAACTCCTTGAAAGAATAAGGAAAAAACGACCTGAATTGTGGAAGGACAAGTAATGGGTTCTCCACCAAGACAATGTGCCGGCTCATTCCGCATTGTCTGCAAAAGGTTTCTAGCCAAATTCAGCATCCCAGTGTTAGACCATCTGCCTTATTCGCCGGATCTTGCACCGTGCAACTTCTATCTGTTTCCTAAAGTGAAATCTGCATTAAAAGGAACAAGATTTGAGTCTGTTGAAGCTGTGAAAGAGAAAGCGGCACGCGTCCTGAAGGAGCTGACAGAAAAAGACTTCCAGCACTGTTTCGAACAATGGAAGGTTCGCATGGAGCGTTGTAGGGATAAAGGAGGGGTGTATATTGAAGGTGATAATGTATGAAAAAATGTATGAAATAAAAATATAATGTTTTACAGCGTCAGTCTCGTTATTTAATAGCCACACCCTGTACGAGTATATTTAAAACCATAATGAAGGGACTGCAATAAATAACTAATAGGTAAATGTAGTTTTAAAAAACAAAACTTTCTTTTAAAATAAAAGTATATTATTTTAAATGAAACAAAGGTTTCTAATTCTAATAGTTTTATAATACAAGTTATAGCATATTTATACATAGAATTGCTAACTTTAATAATAATTTGTTTCATATAAACTTAACAATTACATTTATCATTGAAACACATATTATTATAATTAATCTTTGGAATTGACAGCACCAAGAAAAGTACATATTGTTATATTAATATATGTTATATTAGCTGAATATAGTCTTTCTAAAACAAGAACATAATGCCAATCAACTTAAATACATTAAAACACCATTAATTTTATGGATAGTTTTATAATATGATTAGATTTCTCAGACTAAGTATCATTTTACTCTATTAGAGATTCAAAATGTTGATTATTCTAATTGCATTGCCAAACTGCAAAAGCTAAGATGGACTTTTAGTAAACACACTGTATTGTGTGGTGGTATTGCAATTCACCAAATAATGCAAGTAAAACAATGTATGCCCTCTTAAATAAATCTTTCAGAGATTTCTTTAGAAAGGGAAATTTGCTTAGATTGAATTAAGAAACATTTATAGAAAAATATATATATATATATATAATTATAATTATCATATTCATATTTTAAGCACTATGGTCTCAATCACTAAGACTCAGCCTTGAATATTTATAATTACCCATGCCTGTATGTATATATACTCAATTTTCATTCATTAAATAATTTTGAAAATAACAAAAGTGAAATTATCTGAAAAACTATATAAAAACTTTTTTAAATAAAATTTACAAACTTTTGTAGATCTAAAGAAAAAACTATAAAAGTAAAAATGACTACCACAGGTATAATCAATTTTATATCAATATATTAAGTATAATTGATCAATTAAAACATGGTTTACTAAATTAATTTTACAAAATTAAAATAAATAAAATCTTTATACTAAGACAGACTTTAGTTTAATTTATAAAAAACAATAAACTGGAGATAATCATAATTAATGTTTGTTGAATATAAAGAAATAAACCCTATCTTTTGTGCTGTATAAATGTTTAATATTAATATTTTTTATGATATAAGCTTACATAATAAAATTTATATAGAGGCTAAGTCCCACAGTATATATATAACAGTTTTCAAACCTATCAACAGACATTCAGATGATCTGCCAGTACCAGATGTCTCCACCGGTCCGATTTGGAAACAGTGAAGTATCAATTCATTCAGTACGTCGCTTTATGTGTAGATCTGCTCTTATCATATTTATAAAATTGTACCTAAGGTAGTTCAAAACCGAAAATTTGATTGAAGATTTCATTATACTATAACAGATCTTTCAAAAGTAAAAAAAAAACAAGAATGTAGAATATATTCTGAAAGGTTTATACTCCAAACTTTTGAACTCCTTTTCTGATCAGCTATCTCCAACAGTGTTAAACTAGTATTTAAATGCAATCAGGCTTCTCCCTAATTTCTTTATGCACAATAATTTCACCAAATAATTAACCTATCTAAGTATATACAACTTTTTGATTACACAATGAAGGCAAACCAACCTTAAATCATGCACTGGGTATAAAATAGTGACAAAGTATAAAAACCAAAATATATTCAGATAAATATCAGTCTTAGAAAGTATAAATAAATGTAAGTGTTTAATATTTTAAATCAGATTAATGTTTTGTAACATAATTACTGGTTTATAAAATAATTCCTGGTATATAAAAATAAAGTAGTATGAAAATATATTTATAATGAAAATATTTTCATAAATTTGATTTCACATTGTGGTCAAATTCTATAAATTCTTTTGTTATAAAGCTACTTGTATTAAAATTAGAAGGATAAACTAACAAGTTCTTTACAAATGCAAAATATTAGAATTATTATTTTAAACCCAAAAATCATGGAATGGATTTCTTTTCATATTTTTTATACGAGTAACAAGTTTTTATTTAATGTTATTTCTTTTTTTATCTATATTTAGTAGCAACATTATAATAATGATCTTACTTCCAAAAATACTGCCAAATTCTAAGTTATAGTGTGAAAGGAAAACTTTCACATACTGTCAATAGAATGATTTTATTTTTAAAGTTAAAATAAAAATAAATCTTTTTGATAGATTTTTGAAAAGGAAGGAATATTACAACTTTGGCCAGGAAAATGTTGAACATTAAAAATAATTGTTATTTCTAGTTTACTAAAGTTGATTTTAGCGGTCAGGTATTCTCTGAATTAACTCATTCAATAAGTATTACAGAAATTATACAATAAAATTTGAGAATTTAAAAATAGCAATTATTCTGTACCTAAAACAAAATTACTTATGAACCTGATTTTTATTTAAGGACTCCTCCCTCCAAAAAAAGACTGATGCTTTCCAGAACAAGAATACAGCTTACAAATCAAACAACATAAAACAGTACCAGTCAGATTACTCCAGAAAAACTTTAAATACTGAACAATGAGTTAGTTTAACATTGTTTTTGGAGCATATTTAGAGAGAGTCCTTGAATGTACTTAATACATCTATTTGGGGGGGGGGAAAGAAAGAAAAAAAAACGACTTCTACCAATTAAGAGTATTTAGAGCCCATTATGTTGTTGAAAATACAAGGACTACAAATTTTAGGATTAGTTTTATTAAATGTAGTCCTCAATCTAAGGTTAAGGTTTTTTGTGGAATAAGCTTCATGACAGTTCCGTTACTGTCATGAAAAACTCATTTAAACAATAATCAATTATTTTAACAGTGATACTTATCAAAATCTTACAGCTACTAGAATATCATAAGTATAGTGGGGCAAAAGTATTTCAGTTTCTTTATTTAAGATAATTCTTGAGAACTTGTCAAAAAAATTTGAGAAACATGGACACAAATTCTGCCATGTATTCCAAATGCAATTTTCCTTCTAAACTAATTTGGTTTAAGCCCAAAAAGTAGTAGACATAATATATAAAAGGAACTATTGCCCGTACTAGAAAGGGGGAGTATTTCTAAAGAATTTATGATCTCATGGAGTTACATTCTAAACTGAGGTTTGGGGACTCTACTCCACTCTCCTTCCCTCGGATCTGCCAACTACTGAAATTATGTGTTTGTGAACTTTTCAGTTCATAATTAACCTATTATTATATAAAGTACTGAAAATTTGAATAGACAAGCCACTTAAACATATTATTGTTATGCCTTCCTCCAGTTTTCTTTTTAATTTCTTGGTTTGATATTCTAAAATAAAGTTAAGCATCTCTTTGAAATGTTCTTACAGTAACAGAAAATCAGAGAATCGTAAGTTCTTTTTATATTTTTACGTTTTTTAGCCCATTGTCTATGACAAGGATCTCATAATGTGGCTGTCCATCCGTCCATATGACATATACCAATATATTTTTAAAATAAGTAGATGTAAATTAATCAAATATTATCATGCATTCAAGTTATGTATGTATAAAAATTGATTAAGGAAACTTATGGAAAAGATTTCTAAATATTAATTTATCTCAAATCACCAAAGTGGTGGATATATGGACGGCCAAAGTTTGCAGACCCCTCTTTTTATCACCACCATTATTAGATATATGAACTATATTTGTAACAATATATAAGCATGTATACGCAAATATAAGCATTGAAGTATACATTTTAGTTTTTATGTGTTTAATGATAATTAATAATTTTAAGAAAATGACAACACTTTTGTTATTCATAATTTTCTTCTTAGCTAGATTGGTAGTATGTTAAATATCAAAGGAACTGTTTCACATTTAATGCCGTTCTAAAATACGTATTTTTTTTATTTTGGAAATTTCCTATTATTGAAGTACTTATGTAAATAACTACTAATGCACTTCAGCCAAATACCGTGTTTAATAATAGCATTAAACAGAGGACATCTTAGTTAACTACAGAAATGTAACCTTCAGAAGTAGTTATTCTTTTATATCATGAATATATACAGATAAATATATATATATATATATATATATATATATATATATATATATATATATATATATATCTATTTATATATATATATATGAGTGTATAAGAATTTCATAATATTCAGAATTTATTGATTCAGAGTAAAACATATTTATTACATGCAACAAGTGTGATTCTATTGTAAATATTCACACAGACTTGCATACATATAGTTATTCAAGATTAAATTTAAATTTATGATTATGTGAATAAAACCAATGAGATATATTATATAAATACAAATTTAGCCATACTTAATGATATATTGGCAAAGAATTCATAATTAAATAAATATTTTAATTAATATATATTTTGTTTTTCAGTAGGAAAAATAGCTAAACATTATCAAATGATAATTTTCAGTAGATTTACAATAATAAATATAATTAAATTTTGTGAGGGCACAACTCTTACAAGATTACATATTATACATGAAATAAAATAATGTAAAATAAATTTGATAAAATGTTAAGAAAGACAATCATAAACACAATTCAGTTTTTACTATGGTGAGTCCCTTTCTCAGGATGTACATGTTTTATACTTTCACTGGTATCTCTTCAAAATATTACGTAAAAATGTTCAAATTCCTACATATTTGGTACCATTAGACCATTCTCCCAGGTGTGCCACAACAAGAAGAGCCTATTCACACCAAATATACAAAAGTTTGAGAAATTCCACATAGTGTTTGTAACACTCCAGAAGAAGCCATCAAACTTGCAGAATGTGAAGAATAAACTCATCTAAGGAGAAGCGTGTCTAGTACATCATATGGGATATAAAGATAAAACATAATAAATTAATTATTCAATTAATAATTTTTTAAATTTTATTTACACACCTTAAATCTTTATTCTTTTGACCAGTATAGTAGATTTATTTATTTTGTATACCTTAAAGCTTAATTATTATTGTGAAGTAAAAACTGAGTCAAGGCCAATTTACACACTTTCGCAACCTCTAAACAAAGGATGTACATAAACATTTTATAAACCCTTTTCAGTAAATTAATTATTTGATGGGTTGAATGCCAAAATTAAGCAGAACCAAGCAATAAGTTCTCTCTTTTAAATTTGTTACACGTTTATTAAAGGCCATGTATTTTGATGATCTCAACTTTAGATTGAACTTAAATCAACCAGAATAGCTGAGACTCCTATATATGTCATTTAACTCTGACTAGAGCTCTCTAGTGGATTAAAGGAAAGAAGGTTTGAACAACTCGGTCAGTGTAACAGAGCTGTAGTAAAAGTCTAGGCAGACCAATCAATTTCCTCCAAAAACGCAATTGTTCCAACACACCATATTGAAAACTGAGTTTCATTTATGATTATCCTTCTGGCGTTTTAAAAGTCACCTTCCGTGGATTTAAATCCATTACTGTTTAGAAAATAATGGAATAAACAGAAAATATCAGAAGTACTATATGAAAAATCCAATTTTCAAAGGATACAAAGTTAATGTAAACAAAAACTACAAATACTTAAGTATCAAAATATAAGATCATTAAATAAATATAAATTTTATCAAATTATGTGATGAAAACACACTTCTAAAAAAGTCCTAATTGTTTCCTAATGTAATAATAATAAAAATTGAATGAAAGTAAATTACTTACAATGATACAAAATTAAAATTTATTTCCAATCTCAAATTTCAGAAATAAATTAGAATCATGTATAAAAAAAAAAAAAAATACATTATTTTTTGTGCTAAGCAGAACAAATGCAGCTCCTGATAAAGTTTTTGTGAATACTATTTTTTTCATTCTACAATTATATCCTAATAACAATTGAATAAAATCGATTACAAAATAGATTCAGCAAAAGATAACATGTAACATTGCAACTATTAAAATAATCTGAAGGGAAATAATCAACATTTTTCTGATTTAAAAAAACATGTTACTCATTAGGTGTAGGGTTGAGAAGGGGTCCATCTTCTGGCCGAGGGTACCTTTTATACTTAGCCTCAGTTGTCAGATAAACAACAAGGGTTGCAAACAGTATGAACAACAATCCAAGAGAGTTCATCAGAACAGCTTCTCCGGGTAGCTGGCCATACTTTTTGCCACTGTAATTAAAGAGAAAGTGTGTTAAAATTATTAGCTTACTTACTTTTACGTTCTTACTTTTAATATATGAATTCTGTACAAGTATTCAACTCAAATTTTGTCGTTATTTATTTACGTATACTTTATGCTACTCTGGTTAATTGGAACGGGTTATCTACAGGTTACCACCCTTTTCTAACTAGGGTGGGACTAAGGATTTTATTTAATGAGTTTGTCACTAAATCAATTTCTATTGCCCAGGCAGGAATCAAACTCGCCACTCTAGGTTTACCATATGAGATTAAGACCAAAGCCTTAACTCACATGGCTAACCTGAGCCCCATATATTTAACTCATAGAATAATTATATAATTGAATTATTTTTTATTTTATTTAAAAACATTTAGATAACATTAAAAAATTGACAATATTATAAGGCATACATGAAGTTTGTGTTTCAGTAAGGATATAATGAATGTTTGGTCAGCTAAGAAATGGGTGAAAGTTATAAACTAATATCTCATCTGCAGAAAGCTAGTCCCATTTGTATTTTATCCCAGTCGTATGGGATCACTTGATTTTTGGCACTCATTTTTTTGGTTTTTTCTTCACATGTTCTTTTAATTTCATCATTAATGCTTCTCAGTTGTATTTTTTAGGACACTTTGTTTTTGTCAATCTGATTCTTCATTCAGCCATAACTAATTGATGGCCACTGAATGCAGACTACTGCTACTGGATAATTATCGTTGCTTTGAGTGGCAGACCCAAAGTCATAACATCAAGAACCCAAGAAATCAGATATAAATAAATTAAAATAGATAGTTTATACAAGTGAAACATACATTTTGAAGATAGCCAGTTCCAATAAGCCCATAACTGCAGCACCAACAGCCAGAACAAAGGCAAATAGGCCTATAAGGACATGCCATGGCATTATAGTAGATCTGATGTGCAAGGGAGCACCAGGGTAAAGAAACACAACAAGGCTCAACACCCACTGAAAAATAGAAGAATCAAGTTAAAACATGACTAAAAAAATATAGTCAAGTTGTGAACACTCATGGATTACATGAAATATGATTTTAAAAATCATTAACATAAATATATTACTTGAACAAACCTATTGCAATAGGTACACAATACGGGTATTATTGAATGTTATCTTTAATTTTACATGAAATGATTAAATATCAAGTATGGTGTTAACCAAATAAAAATTATGTAGCCAAAACTGTACAATCTTAATTGATGACATTATTTTCAACATATTTGAATGCATTACCATAGTAAAGGTTTGATGAAGACAATATTTGGTAAGATAATGGCTTGCAATAACACTTTCATTATATGTTAGATTTGTTAACCTATTGTTTAATAAAGATAAGTAGAAGCAAGGATTTACTGAACGAAATATGGCGGTTTTTCATTTCATGCCTCCATTATAGCCCCCACTCCTGCTCATTCCTAAAAATGCTTATTATAGGTTATAATCAAGGATGAGTTGATACCAACCCACATATGGAGATTCGTTGAGCTTGGGTTAGTCTTTTATCTCTCTCTCTCTCTCTCTCTCTCTCTCTCTCTCTCTCTCTATATATATATATATATATATATATATATATATAAATATATATAAAATTGTAAACTCTGTCTGTCCATTGATTTTTTTCGCGATTTTTCACGAAAACTTTTCGTTTCACATATCATAACACCATAATTGCATTTTGTTTCTTTGGTGTCTGTTTGTTTATTTGTTAGTTAGTTTGTTTGTTTGTTATCTTTTCACGCATAAACGGCTGAACCGAATTTTATGAAACTTGGTATGTATATTACTACTAACCCAACTTTAGACTTTAGGCTATATTAATATCATCTGAGAGGAACAAGAGTAGGGGTTGTAAGGGAGGCCTAAAATTAAAAATAGCGATATTTCGTTTGCTATTGGTTTTTCAGAAAATGTGCATATAACAAAAGTTGTTTATTTTGTTAATTAGAGTAACTTTTGTCATATTCACTTTTGTCTTATAACAAAGTATAAACAAGATATACACTATAAACTAAAGCGGGAGTCAACTATTGGGCGCTAACGATTGAACCAAACATAACTCGGTATGTCAATTAGCATTAATTCTTCCATGATTATAAGCTATATTCAAATTTTTAGGTTCGAACGGGAGTAGGGGTTATAAAAAAGGCCTGAAATAAAAATTCGCGATATTTATTATCTATTGGTTTTGTGACAAAAGTGCACATAACAAAAGTTGTTTACTTTGATATTTAGAGTAACTTTTGTTTTATACAATTTTTTGGGAACAAAGTATGAAGCAAGTAATTTGCGTAGAAATATTGATATGCTCAAAGCTCTTTCCAATATACACTACAATGTACCTCACCTGGAAAAATTAATTCTAATCTACGTTAATATTTTCTTCTTAATAATTCAAATCTATGCATGATGCATAGGAGATGGGAAATATGACAATATGGGGGACAGTGAAGTCTTACATAAAAAATTAATTTTATTATTAAAAAATCCACAGCAACAATCGGTATAAACCCTAAACACTGGGACGGGTAAATGTCAAAATATTGTGGAAAGAAAAGTCTTGCCAAAAAAATATCATCATCATTAAGCCTTAAATAAATTCCCGGGCGAAGCCGGGTATCTGAGCTAGTGCCTTTTAAAATTGTTGAAACTGGCTATAGTTTTTAGCGCCTATCTTGTTTATACTTTGATACAGGACAATAGTGTAAATAACAAAAGTTATTTTAAATAACAAAATAAACAACTTCTGTTATGTACATATTTGTTGAAAATCCAATAAGAAACCAAATATTGCAAATTTGCGTTTCAGGCCTCCCTTATAACCTCCACTCCTGTTTGTCTCTGAGATTACTAATAAGACCTAAAGTTTAAGTTGGGTTACTAGTAATACACGTACCAAGTTTCATAAAATTCAATTTAGTAGTTTTGGCATGAATCAAAGCCACAAATTGTAGATATCATGTCAATGTGAAATGAAAAGTATAATGAAATTTCAAGAAAATAATCAATGTACAGACAGAGGTTGAAATTATTAATACATACATACATATATATATACTAGCTCAGATACCCGGCTTCGCCCGGGAATTGATTTGAGGCTGAATGGTGATTGTATTTTTTTGGCAAGGTTTTCCTTTACACAATATTTTAACATTTACCCGTCCCAGTGTTTAGGGCTAATACCCGTCGTTTCTGTGGATTTGTTAAAATCCAAAAAATTGTTAAAAAAATTTGTAAATTCAGGCCTCCATTATAACCCCCACTCTTGCCCGTTCCTAGAAATGTTAGTAGGGTTTATTATAGAATGGTATTAGTGCTAATACACATACCGAGTGTTTTATTTAGTTCAGTTGAGTCTTTTGTGCCAAATAAAATTGTTGACTCCCGGTATAATTTTTAGCGCATAACGCCTTTATACTTCGGTATACGACGATAGTGTATATATAAATAGTTTCTCTAAATAACAAAATAAACAGCTTTTGTCATGTACATATTTGCTGAAAAATCAATAAGAAACGAAATATCGCTATTTTTTGTTTCAGGCATCCCTTACAACCCCCACTCCTGCCCTTCCCTAGAAATGTTAGTATGGCTTATTATGAGGAAGTCGTTAATACTAATTCACATACCGAGTTTGGTTTAGTTCGGTTGAGTCTTTTGTGCCAAGTAAAATTGTGGACTTCAGCTATAGTTATTAGCGTATAACTCATTTATACTTCCGTATACGGCAAAAGTGCATATAATAAAAGTACCTCTAAATTACGAAATAAACAACTTTTGTTATGAGCATATTTGCTGAAAAAGCAATAGGAAACGAAATATCGCTATTTTTAATTTCAGGCCTCCCTTATAACCCCCACTCCTGTTTGTCTCAGAGGATATTAATATAGCCTAAAGTCTAAGTTGGGTTAGTTGTAATATACATACCAAGTTTCATAAAATTCGGTTCAGCCGTTTATGCGTGAAAAGGTAACAATTAAACAAACAAACAAACAAATAAACAAACAAACAAACAAACAAACAAACAGACACCAAAGAAACAAAATGCAGTTATGGTGTCTATGACATGTGAAACGAAAACTTATCGTGCAATTTCGCGAAAAAAATCAATGTACAGACAGAGGTTACAATTTTATATATATATATATATATATATATATATATATATATATATATATATATACATATATATGACCATTGTGGAATTCAAAAAATAAATACATTTAATTTTGATGAAATCTCTGAATATCAAGGAGGGTATTGAAGCTACAGTGGGAAAGCTCCTTATGAAAGCACAAACAAAGCTGAGCTTTTCACCAGGTGGGCCTTTCAGTTGTAAGAAAAGTCATATTAAAATTTGTTCTCTAGTGCTTTTCTGTTAAAGCTCATGAGACATTTTTTCTTGGATTCTCGAATTTAAAAATAATAAAAAAACGTTAACCACGTATGTAGCTTACCTGAAGAACAAAAATGATGACAGCAGTAAGTCCAACCCAAGAATGCAATGAGTACAAATTTGGCTTGTTGGTTAAGTTATGATTTTCGAAGACAGCAATTTGGGCTATGATAACACAGAGTACAACAGTGCTATGAATTCCAGCATGAATCAACTTTAGTTTCTGTTTCCTCATTGTGCGAAGAGCTCTGTAAATCATGATAGCTAAAAAAAAAAATAAATTAATTTTTATAAAATTACACTCTGATCAATAAATCGATGGTCCCTGGGACCAAGAGTATAATGTATAATTTTATATATTAAAATATTTTGAACTAAATTCACATATTTCTACGGCAGCACTTTTTGACACTAACTCAGAAAGGACAAGAGAGTCTAGAGTAGAAGCTTCACAGAATGCAGAAGGCACGGGAGGTAACGCCAAACTTATTACTTGCTTTGGCCTTCTTTTTGTCTTTATAATATTTTCACACTATTATTCTAAGAAGATTAATTATGGCTCCACAATTATAACATTTTATGGTAATGTTTGTTTAATGGGAGTGGGTTTTAATTCATAATAACAATATAAATTCGTAAATAAGCCACATTTAAGTTTAACAAACAATTAGAGACTATGTTTCAAATTCTTAGATCCAAACCAAGCAAGATTTCATTAAAGTTAGGCTCAAAGCTTTGACATAGCTAGAATGAATATGAAGTTTTTTTTTGTTTTTTTTTTTTTCATATTTTGACTGAAATTGGCTTTTATTACGTTGCTTAACCATTCAACTGCAGATAGCAAGTTTGTACGTGTTGCATATACTTTGTAGGAGTAAATTACTTTAAGCCAAAATACATTTTGACACAAATCTAATAAACTTATCTCGTTTTCAAATAACCCTTCTGCGTAGCTGTTAAGCGCAGAGATGTGGCTTTGAGAGAAAATGTTTGGCTTATTTCTTATATGACACAGTGGCTCAGAAGGCACATCATCTGTCTAGAAATTGGGAGAAGCTGTATTATAACCCCAGCCATAAAATATTTTTAAAATGTTAATAATTGTAATGAATATTAATACTTACAATTAGCAAATAAATAAATCAGACCAATAGTCATTAGGAGAGGATGCCAGTTAAACATAAGGTCTGGTTTAGAGCTCCAGGCAAAGCCGCCATTGTACGAGGATGTCCATACTAGCATCAGAACCACACAAATAAGCCCAACTCCCTGGGTCACTCCAAATATAACGTTGAAATTCTTCAAATCTTCATCCATGGCTTTCTTGGTTTTGTTGTCCTTGTCTGAAAATAAAAAAGTAAATTATTTTTCTAATTATAAAATAATAATAATAAGCAAGTAATTTAATTTACAAAATCGATAAGAATAAAAGGCAATTTTATGGCACAAAACTGTCATAAGAAGCCTAGCATTCACAAAATAGACCTGCATATTTTTCTAACTTTATTGAAAAAATTTGACTTTAAATCACAATTTCTGGAACAAACACTGTCGACTTGACCCCGAATCCCAGTAATTTAGCCAGTTTATATAGAATGTTGATTGAAGTTTTTATGCATAAGGGTGCAATTCCTAAGTTTCCTGCATTTCAGATTTCAGCCATTACCAATTTTGAGCTTTGATACAACATTGAAATATCAAGTTTGGTAATAACCAAACAAAAATTTCAACCGTAGCGTTAACACACAAATACGAGTATATAATACATAATCTAGGGCTATCATTTTCATCATCTCCTAAGTAGGGAGGATGGACATTTGAAGAAATATTTGGAAAATCACGTCATGAGTACAACCTAATACCTGAATTTCTCTTAGAAAAATGTACCACAATTCTCATGAAGACTACAGCTCAAATTAGTTGATGGCTGAAATTTGACCAGGAGTTTGGGCTTGCAGGAGTGAAATCATAGTCCCAATTAACTTCTTCATGATGTTATTTTCACTAATGGTTGAAGTTGAGTCAGAAAGAGGAGGGGGGCTTAAATGGGGAGGGAAGAAATCGAAAATTCAAAAAATCAACATTATTATGTTCGGTTCGAAATATGTTATACTGCCAATCTTCTTACAAAATTAATATCCTATTTCTAATATTAACCGAGATATTTTTATTTAAAAAGAAAGATCAAGTTCGTTAATGGCTGAAATCGGACCAGTTGGAGGGGGGATGAGAAGGGAGGATTTTCGAAAATTCGAAATATCTCCGTTACTACAAGTCGGATCGAAAACTTGTATAGAACCAATATTATTGAAAATTAAATTTACTATAAATATTGTAGTATACATGTATTCTCTATCTTAAATATTAACCGAGATATTTGCATCTTTATTAACAGTTTGACTGCCCATCCCGCCTCGGGACGTGAAGCGCGGCGAAGAGGGGATGCCCGTCACGCCAAAGGGCGGGAACGGTTCATACCGCGTTCCACGAGTTAGTTTGACTCGCATCTGCCTGAGAGCGTTGTATCGCACGGGCGTCGCGCCAAATTTCAAATTTTGCTAACGCTCTCGGGCATGATGGGTACCTAAGATGGAAATTCCTTCCTAGGTGCCCGTCACGCCCAAAGAAGTAATTTTTATTTCCTCCCTTTTTTAACCCCCACATTAGAATTTTAACAAATATCATTGTTTTTTTTAAAAATATTTATGCATATTTCAAGTCAAATAACACGAAAAATGTAATGGGCCTCCAACCAAATTCATTTATTTTTGTGGGCAGTCAAACTGTTAAGTGTGTGTGCGTGATTCTCTGACGAAAATTGGATCGGCCGTTTCCGTTACTATTCGGCTCTCGTGAAATGGTTTAGAGACTCTTGTAAGGTTTTACTTTGCGAGATATAAGCAAATACGTTCTGTTGATCCCCCTCCCCTTCTTTAGCTCTTGGACTACTAAAATTCGAATATAAAATATAAAACATAAATTATTCAGATTCATTATAAATTGCAGTACTAGATATAGTAAATAGTTTGCAATAAAGTTAATATGGTATATTCAGATATATATCAGTAAGTGTTTTTCTTTCCGGTAAAGAATGTCTATCTATCTGTTCAGCCTCGAGTGGTTGGCAGACTTATTTGTTTATAATTCGGAAGCGATGTCCGCAGGGAGCTTATTAAAATTAACTGAAAGATTTCTCATTACCATTTGTATTTACTCACGGTGGTGTTAAGTGTTACCAGTATGCAGATTTCACTATTATAAAACTTCAAGTAGGAAATCTGCTTAGTTTACGCAGCCCTGTGTGGCGGACTTTAAACAGATTTCTCTTATTTATTAGCAGATTTCCCTTAAGGGAAATCAGCTATTGAGGTAGTACTCATGATGCGAGTTTCGAAAAATTTCTTCAAATGTCCATCGATCCTACCCAGGAGATGACGAAAATGAGGTCCGTTCAAAATTATATATATATATATATATATATATATATATTTGTCTGTTAACGCTCTAGCGGTCGCAATTTTTGTTTGATCTTTACCAAACTCGGAATTTAATCGTTTTATGTAAAAAGGAAGATCAAGTTCGTTAATGGCTGAAATCGGACCAGTGGGAGGGGGGATTTTTGAAAATTCAAAATATCTCCGTTATTATGCGTCGGATCGAAAAATTGTATAGAATAAATCTTATTGCAAATTAAATTTACTATAAATATTGTTCTATACATTTATTCTGTATCTTGAATATTAACCGAGATATTTGCATTTGTATTCTGCGTGTGGTCACCAGTAGGCTATGTTCGGACTTTCCGCCGAGAGCTCTGGCGGCCATTTCTATAACTATTCGTCCCTCGTGAATAGGTTTAGAGGTTAGGTTAACTGTTTTTTGGGGCTAGAAACTACTGGGTTATTACGCCCTAAATAATGTTTTAGGTTTAGAGGTTTCTTACTACTACAGTTGTTATTAGGCAGATTTCTCTATTGTAAAACTTCTTGTGGGAAATCTGCTTAGTTTACGCAGCCCCTGCGTGACGGACTTTTTTATTTTGGGGGAGTAGGGGGTACAGCCAGTAGTTCCTCCCTCCACGTGGATACGCCCGTCCAGCTAAATACTTATTACACGGAAGAAAACATTTTTCAACATCACTCCCACCATATAGGGCAAAGAATAAGAATCTGGCATCACTAAAATGAATAGGACAAAAATAGTCTCAAATAGGAACAAGAAAGCATTTAAGAGAATATAGCGGGACCGCATAAAAGACATGAAAGAATTCCAATAAGAAGTCATATTGCATTCCGATAATTCTAACTCGCACGCTCCTTAAAGTGGAGCAGTACTTAATTAAATTCACTAAATACTTTTATCTTCAAATTATTTATAACCTTTAATTTTTTATATAAGAAAACACTTTCCATAGCAGCGGCGTATCTTAACAGTGACTATTAAAGCAGGTCATTTCTTCCTGAGAGTGTTTCATAAAAGGTGAAATTCACTTAAGAATAAATTTTAGTTCTAACGGAGTAAATGATGATAAAGATTAAGAAATTAAATCGTAACACAAATAATTATGCCATTGATTCGATAGTTCTTATTTGTAATCATTAAATAGTATCTTATATTTTTGGTAATCACTTTGTGATGGTTTGAATAGGTTCTATTGTATTTAATAATCAAATTGCCCTAAGAAATAACCTATCTACATATTTTTAACTATTAATGAGTTTTATGATAAGATAATATTTCTAATTTTCTAATCAATAGGGAATTCATTCGTTTACATTGAACATAGCATCTACAATACAACTTCATGTTTTATGAACATAAAGAATAAATACGATAGAAACTCTTATCAGGATAGTACCCTGTCAATGACGGGGCCAGTTACATCACTCAGGACCAGGAAGGAGGGGGGGGGGTTACTTTATGATTTATGAAATAGACATTCAACAAAGACTATTTAGGGGGGGGGGTATTTAGTTTAGAATACTAACATTACGACCGAAATTAGATATTGGGAAGTGTTTCAAAAAACAATCATTTAAGAGAAGTTTTATGAAGTGTCAAAAAACACTACTCCACCCCTGGCTAGAATAGGGTGGTAACTTATATAACCCAGTAGCATAAAGTGGACGATAAAAAAAAATAACTCAATAGTGTGTAAGAGAGAAATCAAAGGGAGAGAATTACGGAAGAGAAGCAGAGGAGAGTAGCAAAGATGCAGAGTATTGTTTATATAACATGAGTAGGAGTGGGAGTTTACTGAAGGCTGAAAACTATAAAATCCAAATGTCTCGGTTAATACTCGTGATACAGAAAATATGCATAGAACAATATTTATAGATTATTACATTTGCAATAAGATTTATTCTATACAATTTTTTTATTCGACGTACAGTAACGGAGAATTATGAAATCCCCCCCCCCCCCTCCCACTGGTCTTATTTTAGCCATTACCGAATATGATCTTTCTTTTTACATAAAACGTTTATATATATATATATATATATATATATATATATATATATATATACACACACACACACACACCTCATTTTCGTCACCTCCTGGGTAGGATCGATGGACATTTGAAGAAATTTTTCGAAAATCGCGTCTTGAGTACGACCTCAATAGCTGAGGTCCCTTATGGGAAATCTGCTAAAATGGACAATTCTCTAATAAACATATTTATACGAATGTAAATTTGTGACATAATACGCCACGAACTTACAAATTGGATTATGCATAAGGGTAACATTAAATTGGTATTTATATGAATGATAATTATAATGACCTATTTTTCATTATTTATACGTTTTTGTCTACACGAGTTCGGGGACAAGCACACACTCGCTCACACACACCTGCATTGCTCTAGTGCCGTGATTACACGATATATTATATTACATAAATGGAATACTTTAACAATAGGCCATGCTCTTGCATTAACTTGATAATTCTATAGTAAAGGTCGAAGTTAGTTCAACTCCTAAAAGGGTAATAGGATTTTATTGAGAGACGAACCAATGAATAAAACCCTCCCTTCAGTCTGGTTAATAAGGGTGGTAACTTATAACACTAGCCGATAAGCCATAGGATAAACAATTTTTTTAAGCCTAATTGTGAAACTATAATAATAAATCCTTAACATTAGTTTAAACAAAACATCATAGATAGACTTGCACGAACCTGAAATTGAAAAGTATAGCTGAAGGAATTTTCATAATTAGAAACCAACCGAACACATACATACAATTAGTAGTAAATAATTCCATTCCCCATTGATTCGAATTATAAAACTTTCGGAATTACAAGTAATTAGATATTTATTTATTATTATCTTTAGTTATGACTATGGACAAAATTTGAGACACGTTCTTGTGTACTCGGTGTTATAATGAGCTCTATAACTATTTCTTAAGCAATAATATACATAATATAACAGATTCTGGACGAGAAGAGGCCTATGACATTTATTTTTTAAAAATTTAATGCTAGTATACAAACATTATTTCGCCATTTATTGTGAATTGCTAACTCGACAAATAGATCCTAAGAGATTGGGATAAGAAATGAGACCACAATAGAAGAAAAAGAAGAAAACTTCGAAAACCGATATTTTATTTGGCAGGATGTGAAACGAGGTGAGAGGACATCAACAATTTTTTTTTTTTAAATATTTTCATGCTACTTTATAACGGTTTAATAGAGATAAACAATTGTTTTTTTTTTATTTTTAACAGAAGACATAAATTGTTGTTGTTGGTTATTGATTTATATAACGTTTTCTGTTCGAAGTAAACTCTGATAAAAAAATCTTTGGGACACAGGCCATGGCTAGACAAAGACATAGATGAGAGTGTCAAATGGCCCATTTTCAAGCATTTCCTCCCGTAATGCGGCAAGGTAAGCTACTTCAAGTAGCTACTCAAAAGCCTCACGATTCAGAGTGGAAGCCGAGGTAATATTCCTCAAATCTCCGAAGCCACACAAATAATTAAATTCAAGACCATTTCTCCGACCCTAAACTCTGGTTTTTTGTATGGCAGTATAGTGTGACCCCATTCAACTGCAGCCTCCACATAACGTTTGTACAATACGCTGCCATGTAAAATATGTCATCAAGCACTGACTCGAGATCGAGGTACATGGATTCAGTATTCGGGTCCTTTTTACTTTACCCATACCAGTTACTTATTTCTAAAAGTGGGATTTATCTTATTAGTAAATTAATGCTAGTGAAGAACAGATCATTAAGTAATGTATTTATTATTATTATTTATTAACGTCCATTTTTTGCAACTCATGATAAGTGGGGCGGTTTATCTACAGGTTACCACCCTTTTCTAGCCACAGTGGGACTTGGGATGTTATTTTTTATGAATTTCGTCACTAAATAATTTCCTTTGTCCAGGCGAGATTTGAACTCGCCACTCTAGGTTTACCATGTGAGATTAAGGTCAACGCTTTAACTCGCATGGCTAACCTGAGCCCCCTCAGACTCAATCCTTTGGATATGGGCTATGGTATAGCTGAACACGACTCAGTTGTATCTGACTCATTATTAACAAAAACAACTTTAACGTTTCTTAAAATCTGGGAGGTATAGGTAGGTAACCTCCTTTATGTATATCTTTTTTTCTTTTAAAATAGACATATGTTATTAAATAACTACAATAAATCATTAATAATATAAAAAAAAAAAATACTGGTGTGGGTATAGTAAAAACAGCTCCAGTATTCCACCACTGTAAGGCTCGTTGGAGGGATGAAGAAGGAGATTCATAGTTATGAATAATATATTCTTTGGATATTTTGTTATTTAATTCAATATTTACTCTTCTTCAAACCTCTACAAGTGTATAAAGGTTAGTTTCCTGCAATACATATAAATAGCTATTGGGACAGGAAATGTAACACAATTGTGTACAATGAATCCATTAAATGAGTATCATATCACATCCATTATTCAATCTTTAAAAATCTGCCAACCAAGCCAGTTCAACCTCGACTAGTACAGGTTAACTTGGTACCTTACCCGTTGTTGACATGCTCAATAAAGGCATTTTCCCGTAGGTGTTAAGAACAGATTAACTTAAGTGCTGCTTAATTACCTTCATTTCTTTTCATGACATATAGAAAATGTCCTCTCTGTGCACATTCCCACTCAAGTTAGAGCTAGTAAAATAGGTGTATGATTCCGCAACAAGTTCCGCTATCACACGTTGTGCAAATTCAATATGACTTTGTTGAAATCAGGAATGGGCAACCTTTGGCTCATGTTGAGGGACAAACTTTAGTGTGCAAATACATTCGCGGGCCGCTTCTAAAAGTAGTGCATTTAAAAGTAGTGTTCATAATTTTTAACGACAGATATCAGACATGAAAGCCCACCAACTCGACTCCATCACCCCTACAACAATTACATCTGCAGAACTCTATCAACCACTCAAAGAAGAAATTGATAAAAACTGGCAACACATGTGGAACGAAACCCAGAACAATAAACTAAAAACTATTAAAACCACCATCCGTCCATGGAAAAATTCGACAAGAGGCAACAGAAGAGATGAATTTGTATTAGGAAGACTCCGAATATGGCACACAAGATTTATGCATGGTTATCTTATGACAAAAGATGAGCCCCCGATTTGTGAGAAGTGTAACACGGATTTGACTATCTACCACATATTAATGGAAAGTCATCAGTATACAGATATTAGAAACAAATGCAATATTTCCAATGATATAGAAGTGGCCCTTTGAGGTGACCCGAAAGAACTCGATAAATTGTTTAATTTTGTGAAAAATATGAATTTATACAAAGAAATTTAAAGTACAATTTTTTGTATCCTAGTTTATATTGTTAAAATTGCGATATGGATGAGGATACCAAAATGTGAATTATAGATATTACAGGGCGATGATAACCTGGTAGTTTCTCGCCCTAAAAGCTTACAAAACATACAGCAGACATGAAATATTACGACAATGTAATGATAATACAGTTTATTAAAATAACGAAATGAAACGAACAAAATAGGTACAACATTATAATTAAATCGTAAAATTTGGAATTTTTACAAACAACGAAAGTGAAATAGCAACACCGAAATCAGTGAGACACTTGGGCTTGAATTTGCGAAACTAATCCATCGATGTTTGGATTAATTCCACTGATAAAAAGACGAAAAGAATTTTCCAAATTATCGTCAGTCAGTCTTGTACGATGTTTTGATTTATCAACTTTCATGAATGAAAAGAAGTGTTCGCTTTTATAAGTACTGCCAAGCGCACAATTCTCTCCACAGCTTCCTCATTTGGAGTAAGTAGTGTAAATTTTTGTTTAATTGGGTTTTTCAAAATGTTCCGTTGGCCGGAACAAACCCTACCGGTGGCATGATCGCGAATTTTCATTTCACATTTCCCTTATAACATCCACTTCTGTTCGAACCAAGATGTTTTAATATAGCTTTTAATCCTGGAAGAGTTAAAGCTAATTCACATACCGAGTACTGTTAAGTTCGGCTATGTCGTATGGACCCAATCAAATTGTTCAATATGGTTTTAGCGTATATCTCATTTAGACTTCGGTATATGACAAAAGTGTATATAACAGGTACACCAAAAGATACTTTAAATAACAAAATAAACAACTTTTGTTATGCACACCTTTGCCGAAAAACCAATAGGAAACGAAATATCGCAATTTTTCACTTCAGGCCTCCCTTATAACCCCCACTTCTGTTCGTCTCTGAGAAAATTAATAAAGCCTATCAGTTCGTTTAGTAGTAATATACGTATGATGTTTGATAAAATTCAACTAAGGAGTTTAAGCTGAAAAGGTAACAGACATCACAGCTACAAATTGTAGATATCGTGTCATGCAATGAGAAACGAAAAAGTATCGCGAAATTTCAAGAAAAAAAATCAATGTGCAAACAGAGATTAATATATATATACATATATTCGAAAAATTTTATAGAACCATATTACTTTACATTTAATTACTTACACTGTTGTTATATTTTCTCTATCTTGGAATATTAACCGAATCAAATCTTGTCCTGAAAAGAGCTACAAATTAGAAGTGACATTTTGATTCTATATGTTTTTAGTAGATTTCATTAGACCAGAAGTTATAGTTGTCTATTGGTCCAATTAAGTTTATCAAATAGTACCGACCAAATTTTAATTCTCTGAATTATAGTAATCTTATGGAATCGACTAAAAAAGTATAGAAAAAAATTGTTATCAGTAGCGATACAGCCAGTAAAGCCTTATCTAATCCCATAATCTTTTGGAC